>JBBYHK010467798.1:0-20973 GCA_038382065.1 Adansonia grandidieri
AAAGTTGTGGTATAAAGATTGTGTCACATCTCCATATAGAAATTGAAGAGAATTGACAATGATTGAGTTCTTGAAACTCTTAGTTTGACATTTAAGTTAGTTGCATTAAGAAAAAAGCAAACTAACAAGCTCACTAAAGGGAGCTAAAGAAAGCACTGTAATATTTAGAGATCATACATTTTCCCCTAAGTTTATTGATTGATGCATTAAAACTACGATTGATGTCTTTATTAAAGTGCCAACTAAATTATTTTCTAAATTTTTTTAGAATTACGGAATAGTTGGAATCTGACTTAAGACATTATGAACTTGGGTTGTTCAGTTAAACTGGAGGCTTATAACCCAAACATAAGGAAACCGGATCCAAGAATAAGTTAGCAATTGTAAGTTATGTAATTAACTTAAAGGGGTAAAGGTTTTAAATGTCTCTCATATTCAGCTAGGATTATTGAAGCTAGAAGGGATAAGTTTCTTATGGATCATGGGTCCAGTGGGAGTAACTTTCCTTGTAAGGTTGATATTGAGGAATAAATTTATTTGGATTGATCTTTTATAAAGGACTTGATTGTTTCTTAAAACAAACATATAGAATTAACTAAAGAGCAATCAAATCAAGTACAACCTGTACAATAAATCATTAATCTCACTGACTAAAGGTGTACAAAATGTACAAATAAATATAGACTTAAAAGATCCAATGAATAAGAAACTAGCCATTTCTATCACTTGGTTGTATACCTATAAAAGTCTAACTTTGATATTGGACATAAAGATGATCCCATTTTCACAACCATGAATAGTGAAAATTTCACACTTTGGCATAAAGCTATGATAAAAGAGATGGAACCAATGGCTAATAATCCAGTCTAATAACTTGTTAAATTACCATTTGGTAATGTTAAATGATATGAGATTAAACTTGTGGTCAATGGTTTCACTAAAAGGAAGTATTGATTACCATAGAACTTTCTCTCCATTTTTTTATGAAAGTTTCATTAAGAATTATCATAGCTTTTGTAGTTCATTTTTGATTAAGAGTTACATTAAATGGTAGTGAAAAGAACTTGCTTGAATAAGGATCTTGAGAAGAGGTATACAAGATTTTATCGGAAGGTTTCTTTGAAAGATCAATATATAGACTCAAACAAGTATCCCACCAATGATATGTAAAGTTTAACATTTACTAAAATGTTGATCATTGTTTATACCTTAACGTCAGTGGGAGTAAAGTCATAATTTTAATCTTATATATTGGTGGTATTCTCTTTGTAAAAGTGATTCAGCTTTGTTGCATGAGATAAGGTTTTCTTTCTTAAAACTTGATATGAAGAATTTAAGTGAAACTTCATATGTCATAAGCATAAAGATTCATAGAGATATGTTTGAAAAAACATTAAGTCTATCTCAGAAAGCCTATATCAAGACAGTTTTAGGAAGAATTAAGATGCAAAGCTATTCAACTATAAGAGTACAAATTGTGAAAGAGAAATTTCAATCGAAGCTAATATCTCCAAATAATTTGGAAAAGGAGCATACGAAAGGCATTAAATATGCATATAGTATTGTGAGCCTTATATATGATCAAGTTTATAAGAAACTTGACATAATGTTTATAGTAAAAGTGCTTGGCAAATATCAAAGTATTATTGGCCTTGGACTATGAAAGCTGTTAAAGGAATGAGAAAGTAATATCACAGGCAATAAGGTTGAGATATTTTATCTCTAGTTTGAGAGTTGTCAACGAGGCCATTAAAGATCTATTATGATAACTCTTATGCAGTATGTTTTTCTAAGAATGATAAAAGTGGGAGTCATAGCAAGCAAATAAATATAAAGTAGCTTGTTGTTAGAGACTCTAAAAAGAAGCAAGAAACAGATATCTAACACATCAGTACAAATTTAATACTAGCCAATCCTATGACTAAAGCATTATCGATAAAACAATTTAAAATTCATGTGTATCATATGGGGCTAATTAAATTTTGTCAAGATGTATTTTGGCTTTTTTGATTATGTTAATTTCACATTCTTAGAGTTTATGGACATGTTTCAGTTTATGCGCAAAAAGATTACATGTCAAGTGGACCTTGAATGATTAAAGAAAATTCATTCGTAAAGTATTATCTCATAAAGTGCTCCTTTAAAGATGATCATGCATTGTAATACATGGAAGGGAATATTTGTTTTAGAATGCTACCGCCATGATTCGTACTATATGAAATCTTTAATTGAGTGGGAGTCGGACTAGAGTAACTTATGGCCATATTAAAGTTTTGGATTTAATTATCACCTATTCGAGTTCTTGGTTTATCATATGGCCCAAGTGGGAAAATATTGGACTTTATGTGGTTCACATGATAATAAATAGACCACGATAATTAAATTAAATTATTAAGGTGAAATTATAAAGTAAATTCTATTCAGTTTAACTACTCTAGTGATAAGAATTAAACTCTACTTCAGTAACTAATTAGAATACAGATTCCTTGATGGTAGGATACAACTCTAATTAGTCTTCTAGTATAAGTTCCTAGTCTAGTCTATGGAAATTGTCTATGCACCATCATAAGGTAATTATCAAGAAAAAGATATAGACTAGAAGGCTTGTACGGGTGTTTGTTTTCGCGTATTTAAAGAGCAAACTGAGTTCTTGATCAACAATGGCTAGATGTACGTTTTATTTAAATTATTACATACTTGACTAGTATAGGAGCAAAATCAATGGTTTCCCTTTCAAAAATCTCATCTCTCACTAAGATTTCAAAATTCATTTGCTTTTTCAAATTTGAGTTTAATCCCAAAATCCAAATCAATTTCGTCTTTGAATTTCAAATTAATTTTAATTTAGTAGTTTTTAAATAATTTTTTATTTTGTTAAAAAATTCCATATTATTTTTAAAAAATAAATTTATTTTATATATTTTGAATATATTTTTAAAATATAATTTTAAATATTATATATATTTTAAAATAATTTTTCTTTTTTTATAATTTCTTAACAAAAATTCACATAATAATTTCAAAAAAATTCAAGTGCTTTTATGTGTCATACCTAATTGGGTTTAATGATGTTATAGTGATAAATGATTTGATAGAATAGATATTAAATTCGATATTTTAAAAATAGAAGGATCAAATTGATAAATTTAATAAATTTAAGGAGTCATTTATGATATTAATCTAAAGTAAAAATATGGTAGTATATTTTTGAATTTTAAATTGGTTTTTAACGAAAAATTCTATGAAATAAATGCCTTTCTATGGTTATATCTTTAACCAAATTTATTTCAAAATTAAAAGTATAATAATATTTTACACAAATTGAAAAATAAAATGTAACTTTATCACTTTATTGAAATTTATTATTATATATATATTTTTTATTTTTGATTGCTCGATGATTTTTGGATCAGAATAAAAATGGAACATAAAATAGAACACTGGCCAATTAGAAAGTAGTAATACGTGACTACGATTTCGAAAAGGGAAATGAGGTGGCATTTTATGATGCTTACAAGTAGCAGAGAATAACAATAGTATATCATTTGGTAAATATAATTAATCATTCGTAGTCTTGAATCATATGATTTATAAAAATATTATGTAAAATATATAATTTTAAGTGATAAATTTATATATAATTTTATATTGTGATTGAATAATTATAAAATTATAAAAAATAAAATTATAAGTAAAATACTTTCAATAATATATGGGTCATTGAAATTTCGTTGAAGGTCATAAATTTATTAATGACGTGGCATTTTTAGGAGGCAATGAAGTAACCACAATTGCCAGCAAGATAATATGTATTTTGTGAATAAAAAATATATATAATGTGGATATGTTATACGTAAAAAGTTATTATTTTTTATAAAATTTATATTAAAATAAATATTTTCAATACCTTATATTTCAAAAAAATATTTAAAATACAAATTTTATAGAAAAAAATAAATTTTTTTTAATTTGACATATCAAACGCATTTTTCTTTTATGTACGCTACTTATATTATATTGAATTTATTCAAATATCAATTTTAAATAAGTTAATAAAATATTTAATGAAATGTTTCATTTTTATTTTCATTAAATATGATCTAGAAATCATCGAACATAAATAGCATATAAAAAATTTTAATCAAATTAAATTACATTACAAATTTTTAATATCCATGTATACTCGTATGCATAAAAACATATATATAATTAAGGTATAAATGAGATACCAATACTCGCAAGCTATTAGAGTTTAGCTTGAAAAAACTCGAATTTGACTCGTTTATTATCAAGTCAAGCTCAAGCTATTGAGCGAGATGAATTCGAGTATTCTAATACCCGATTTGAGTAGCCTGCAAGCTTAATCGAGCTTTTTATTTTTAATTTGTATTAAAAAATCTCAATTTGAACTTCAACTCAAGTAGAAATGATCAAGTTTGAGTCTAGTATGATAATCAAGCTCATTTTTTACGAAGTAAACGAGCCTAATTGAGCGAGCTTAAGTAATTCGATTTCATCTCAAATTAAGCTCTCGCTTTAAAAATGAAACGTAATCAAGCTCCAGCCAAGCTTCGAGCCTCAAATTTTGAATTGAGCTCAAGCTTCTTGTAGCTAAGGCTGGCAAAAAAAATCAAGAAAGTTGAAAACCAATTCAAATCATAGTGCTTGGTTTGGTTTTGTTCCAATTTTTTTTGAATTCTGTTGGATTTTAGTTTAAGTAATAATTAACTATATTCGATTTGGTTCAGTATTCAATTTCATAAGCTAAAACACTATAGTTATTTGAATTGAATCAAATTTTATTTTTTATTATTCTTAAATAGTTTAAAATTTTTTATGACATAATAATAAATATTCTGTTTCAAAATTAGTGAAAAAACCTAAAAAGTACCATAGAAAATGATTTTTTTAAAAAATTAAAAAAATTGATGAACCAAATGATCCAACCAATGGAATTCGGTATAAGTGAGTTCATTTTTGTATGTATTCAGTTAGATTTTTAAAAAATCAAAATACTATAAATTAATAGTACTTTTTTTTAAATCTCAAACCGAACTATTATCACTTTTACTTACACCTTGAGCTTGACTGAGCTTGATTACGCCTCTACTTGTATGTTGACAAATTTATCATCTAACCTAAATATAATCTACAAATAAGCAAATGATAAAATTATAGCTCCATGTTTACATGATATTTCTTTCATTTTCCCTAAGATCACATGCAAAAACTAGGAGTTGATCCCAAAGCTATTGGATCTGGAAAGTATCATTACAGGTTGCGGTAGATTATACAAGGGGCACACAGTGATCACAGTCAGTCCAAAATTTTTTCAACTTCATAGTTTATCATAAGACATTTGAAAAGTTTAGCCATTTAAATTTGATTAATTATCATTTTTTTTACTAAAAGACTATAAATAAAATATTATGTTAAATCGGCATATCACTTATACTTAGTATTTGGCTAAAAGGTTGATGGTTAAATTGAAAATTAAAAATATGTTGTGTTGTCATCAATCTACCATTTAGCAAGAAAGAAAAAATAGAGAGTAAAAAAGAGAAATAGGGGAAAGGACTGCAGCTTAAAGTGAAAATAGGAGAGAAAATCTCACGAATGGTGCTTTGGAAAAGGTAAATGTTTTTGTTTTTCTACACTTAAAATATTTTTTTGTTGTGATTTCGTATAAAACAAGTTTTATGTCTTACCATCTATCATGCTTAATATTTTCCTCTTTTTAGGGTTTTATTAAAATATGTAATTTTTTAACTATTTATATTTTTTAAGCTAAACTTTTTTTATTATATTGATGTGGCTATGTGCTAGATATATATATATATATATGTATTGTTAATCATTGTCATATAAATACATTTTAGATTATTAGAAATTGTTTTGTTTATTTTGAAAATATAGTAGTAAAGCTTAAACATAAAACAATTGATGTATTTTTTAAGAGTGAAGCTATTGCAAGTGGTAAGGAGAAAAATGATATAGCTTCCATGTCTTTGCCCCTTGAAAAGCCTAACTTTTATGCTCCAAATCCAAATATTGAACATGAGGATGAGCAATTTTTTAAGATTATTTTAAGGGTGACACCAATCGAATATGATGTTAATTCATTAGAATGTGATGAGAAAAGTGCAAATAACTATGGGAAAATCTAGTGAATCAAAAAGAAGAAGTGGGAAGGGTTTATTTAACGTGGGGTTTTTACCAAATGCCTCTTAGAAGCTATTCTCCAAATGATGATAGTCATCCAAGATGATTTCAACCTATTTGGTATAATATTTTTTTTTTCTTGGTTAGAAGATTCTCTTAAAGATGATGTTTTTTTTTTTTTTTTGCCTTTTTTTTTTTTGTTAATTCTTAGCTACAAAGCAAGTGAACATTTTGGATTTGATGTTTTCATTGTGAAAAGATTTGGAACATGAAAAGAAATTAATAGTGAAAAGCAATGTGCTTTTCTTAAACATATTGGGGAAGATCCTTGTTCATCACATAATAAGGCAATAAAAGCTTGTTAAGACTAGTTGAATCAGTACGTTCACATCACATATATATAACATATATAAATAAAATATAATAAGGCAAATGCTAAGTGTTTAAGTATTGCTAACATGGGATGCCTACATAGACACCCTATTTTTACGACACATAAGGAAGCAAAGTTAGCTAATTGATTTGAGAAAACGACGATTTCAATTGTAAAACGTGCAACCTAAAATACCGCAGGTTCAGCTAATTGATGCAGCCAAAGTGAAGCCACTTTCTTAAACTTTCATTATTCTACGATAAGATACATTTGACTTGAATTGACAATTGAAAAACACGCAATAACTAATGGATTAATCCAAGAGTTTAAAAATGCAAACGTAAGGTATATTAATTTCGAGTTCAATATATTTCATTTTTGGTGATTGTGTAGGAATATTTTTTAATTTTTTTTCGTATATTCTTCTTTCTTTTTAGTGTTATTAGAATTAGAATTACTAAGAAATGAAAATTGATGTATGAAATAAATCTTTCACGAGCCTAAAAAAAAGCCTAACAAAACAAAAATGAAATGTTATAGGGTTTGATATATTCTTCTTTCTTTTTTCTTTTTTTTTTTTTCTTTTGCATATATTCTTTGATGATTGTTTAATGAGCATTACATGTAATTGATCAATGATTGTAAGAACTGTGGACCTCTTTGCATTCTTCTTTTTCTCTATATATTTCCTCATCAGTTTCATGGATTTTAAATGTCATTACTATATTGAAAGTTACTACAATTATGCTATAAACTTTTATAGCTTTTTCCTAATTTTCTTTCTTTTTTCCTCCTTTTTTTGAATCATGTTAATTCATTTAATTATCCTGTAAACCTTTATTTAAACAAGATAAAAAATATTTTTTGTCATAATTGATAAGCAACTGCAAGAATTGAATCATAAGTTTAATTATCGGGTAACGGAGCTTTCGAATTTAAGCTCTTTATTAATTTCTAAAGATGGTTATAAAGATTTTAACACTGGCAATTTGCAATCTTGTGGAAAAAAATATATCATCATATGAATTTTAGCGAGCAAGAGAAGGCCTTTTAAGCTTCAATTGAAGCATTCTATTGTTAATACTTTAAACAACCAGAGTTGCAAAATCTTTCAACTATACCTAAATGATGTTGAGCTTTGGTGGAAACAAAAAAAATTTAAAGTTTATTACTTGCTTGATTGGTTGATTTTACTAAGCTTGATTATTTTAATTTCTACTATCACATCAAAACAATCATTTTTAATAATGAAAATACTCAATACTAGATTTGCTCAACAGATAATTTCTTGTGAACAGTATGGTAATCTTTATTGAAACAGAAATTGCTAAAAGCTTCACTTTAAAGTCAATCATTTATGATTTAAAGTCTTTAAAAGAACAAAGGGATGGAATTTAAGAACGAGTAATTGTTGATTTTGTGTTTAAATTTAGTTTTATTTATAATTTATTTTGAGCTTTGTATATATTACATTTTTTAATATGAATGCATTAAAATTATATGATTTTTTAAAGTGTATATGATGTAACAAATGAAATATACTTTAATCACTCCAAAACTTTAGTTGAAGATTTGCTAATCATTATAGGAAAGGTTTTATACATGATTGTCCTAAAAATATTTTTTAAAATTAATTAATATATTTTTTATAATAATAAATTAAATGTAATTATTTATCACTTTTAATACATTATATGAAGATATTACTAGATATAATAAATTTAAAAGCAAAATCCTTACACAAATTGCTTTGCTACAACAGAAAGTGTTATAAGATTATAATTATCATCCAATCTACCGTTGTTGGCATTGGTGTCCAAATTTCATCTTTTTCGTGAATGTGAACTCTATCTCCATTTTCGATGGTATTTGGCGCTGGAATAACCCCTCCAAACCTGGGATGCTTGTCCATTATATATTCCCAATCCTCCCAACATACCAAGCTCCTTGGCACTTAATTCTTCTATGCTTTTGTCAGATATTCAGGTTTGAATGAAAACATAGCCAACTTCCTGTAAACATCGAATAAGGCCCTCCACCTTCACGCTCATAAAACACCTTGAAAAGTGAAATGAAACCAAAATTTTACATTTTCCCAATCAAACAACTGTCAAATCAAATATAGAAATAAAACCCATTTGTAAAAACCGAAACGTTTTAGTAAATTCAATCAATTAAAATGAGAAAAAATTGTGGATTTATTACGTGAAGCGAGAGATTCTGTTGAATCTAGTCTTCGGTGGCAATTAGGAGATGTTTATTGGGGTCAGAACCACTGTAAGCTCTCAACTAACTCTTCTGCAACATCACCCAGCTGAATTGGCTCTTTCTGCGGCTTCTGGCAGAAATCTTCCAGAACCAAAAACATGATGCACACTATTTTGTGCACGGCAATCAGCATGGAAAGGATTGTTAAGAATGTGGTTGAGGATAGCCCTGTCGCCGCCTCTATCACCGTCGGATAAATATCCATGATTTTTTTTATTTTCTTCTCCTCACTCTCAATTCTCCAAAAAAAAAAAAGATGAATTCAGGATTTGTTGGTTTTGGTTAGAGAAGTTTATGGATCTGAGTTATTTGTTTACGAATGGCTTATACAATATTTAAAAAAACCAAGCTTAAAAAATAGGCTTAGTAAAAGAAATAGATTTGTTTAAAAAATAAATTGGGTTTTAATTTTAATGTTTAAAGTTTGGATCGATTCGTCTGTTTTTCAATCGTATAATACGTGATATATAATATATATGTATTTATATTTTATATTTTAAAAAATAAATAAATTCAATATTATAATACTGTATAAATATTAAAAATATATTAAATTTAATATTAAATTATTAAAATTAAAAATTAAAAAAAAAACTAAAAATATATATAATATAAGTGGGTTGGTACAGAATAATTTTTTTTTTTTTTTTTTTAAAGAAAGCTAGCTATTCATTTGCTAGGAGATTCTGAATTTGGAGCTAAAGAAGGTTCACTTGTCCAGAAGTCATATACAGCTAAGTTCAACTCTTGTAAATAAGTGAAAAGACGGAAAACAAATCTTTATCTGCAATTTCATAACACAAAAACTATTACTATAACTAAAACTATAACAATTTGCTTTCCTTTGACATAAATTTTAAAAAAAAAAAAGAAAAAGAAAAGATCCTACGCTTTTGTTGTCCCACAATGGATCCAGCCTCGTCACAGTGGCGTCGCAAAAGTCCCATTTTAATTTTCATGAAAGTAGCGAAAAGCAAGGTAGGGAACCTTGATTTGTGGGCTGGGCTTGTAGACCTGACCGGCCTTATCGGTTAGCAATTCAAAATGTTTATCCAGATTTTTAGTTACGGAAAAATAAAAATGTTTTCCATCAACTTCTCAAGGAAGAAAAAAAAATTATAATAATAAAAAAAAAGGGGGGAATTTGAAAACGCTCTTTGTCAGCTCTGCTTAACTCTTTTCCCCAAGATCTCTCCAGGTTCGTATTTTCATTTTCTTTTTTGAATTTTGATTACAGTCATGATTTTGTAATGGGAATTTCAAAGTTAGGGTTTATTTTATGATAATGATGTTCCTTAGCTATAATTTTCTATTCAATGAAACCCGCTTTAAAAAGTTGGTTTAATCAAGTATAACTTTCTGAAGGTTGTTTCTTTTTGTAGCCCCTTTTTATGGATCCAGAAGCTGCACGAACTGCCCGAGAATCTCTAGATCTGGTATTTCACATGTCAAATATTCTTGATACGGGACTTGATCGGCATACCCTCTCAGTCCTCATTGCCCTCTGTGACTTGGGTTTGAACCCTGAGGCTTTGGCTGCTGTTGTCAAGGAACTCCAAAGAGAACCTCCACCTCCATTGCCATCTTCTTCATCTCAAGTACCTTAACCAGGTTTCTGTTTGTGGTATGTTCTAGTAAACTTAGGAGTGATGCCAAAGACGTTTGGGTTTAATTTGTTTTGTCTGCTGTCTTGCAATTGAAATTTCCTTCGGTTTTCTCATCTTGAACATAATTGTGCTTAGTATGTATATTCATTTCAGGGCTCCATCACCTTGTGCTTACTCTCTGGTCCTGGTTCCCTCTTACTATGTTTGATTCATTATCTTCACTACCTTGAATTGTCTTTTCTTCATTGTGTTGGAGCATATGAATTTGTTGCCAGATGTTGTATTTGGTTTGGATTTCTGAGAAATGGCTGCTGTATTGCCTTTCCATTGAAGGAATATTTACGGTCTTGTCCTAACTCTCCCTTCAGTTTGCTGAGCTTTGCTGGGTTTATTTAGTTTATAGTATTTTCTGCCTCTTGACATGACATTGATCAACGAGGCAGGGGAGGACCTGTGCTGATAGAAAAATAATTACCGAACAATAGCTCACTGATTAAAATTTAGCAAGAAATTTGGCTATTTGTAGCTTTCTTTTCTACATTTTAAGATTTTTCTTTTTTTTCAGTTTACATCATATCTTCTACTGCTTTTTCATTTCTTTAATTCTTTAACTTATGCTGTCGCTAAAGTATCTTTACTAGTATCGACTCTACAAATGAGTGTCTTTATTGAGTTGGATAATCAGAATGTATTTTTGTCCAAGAAAGCATGTGAAACCTGCTTCCAGAACAACCAGACAAAAAGTTTAGTGTCTACTCCTTACAATAATGTTCCACTTATTACACAAAAGTAGTAGAGATCAAATTCGTACTAAATGTACAACTATTAACAATAAATCTTAAATTCTTAAACTAATGAAATATAGGTACTTTAATTACAAATTCTGTAAAACAGTTTTTTTTTTTTTCCTCAATTTGCTATTTGAATTAAAGTCTTTTGTTTTATGTCACTTCTTTACCTAATCTTATCCATCTTTTTCTTTCAATTTTAACTGCTTGTTGATGATGTTTGAGAGGCTAGTATTGGTTACTGAACTTTGCAAAATACTCGTAGTGCATGTACGGTAACCATAACTTAATAGTGATTGGCATTGCATATCAGTTAGGGAGAACAAGAAAATCAACCACAACTTGGGAAACGTGAAGAAATACTAAAAAAATCAGAAGTTAGCGCTATTTGCTTTCTTTTGATGGGGATAAATTTTTCTGTTTCTTGTGCCATTTAGAAGTTATGTTCAATTGAATTGAAAAAGGATTAGAGTGTAGTCACCTCCTCATGCATGCGCAGGCAGACACATGCATACACATATGCATCTAGAGCATGTAAACACGATGAGATACATCCTTGTCTGTTATTCATATTGTATGTTTGTGATATAAATATTATCACATTGTAGATAAATCCTTTTGTTTGAAGGTTCAAAGGAATGCTAGCATCAAGGTTATATGACCAAATTCATGGAGAATATGTTGTTATTTTGTTATAGCTAAGAGCATTATGTTGCTGTCTTTGTCCTGTTCCAAGCTGGTACATTTCTTACTGGAACTAGTTATCTTGTGCTCTATGTTGAAGGAAAAAGTGCCAAACTGGTTCATTTTTTTAGGTAGATTTTTCTGATTTTGTCTTCTACTACCTGTTGAAAAATTGAATTTACAAAAAAGAAAAAAAAGTTGGTGCACTGAAATGTTCTTGTTATCTGTCCTGCAGAAAAGCTTACTGATGGAAAACATAGCTATTAGATATCCCGTTATATTTTTACTTTTTTTTTTTTATCAAAATGTAATGTGAAAAACTGAATGCAATTGACCATTTTCATTTTCACAAGATATACTTTTGAGAACCAAATGACTTTTGCATAAACAAAGAAACTTATTTCTTAGAAACTAAAGATAAAATTGGAAAGAGCATGCTTTCATTAGCTATATGAGCTGGGAAACTTTTTTTTTTTTTTTCTGTCGAGCATGTTGAGATCGTCATTACAGACTTTTTGATAAGAAAAGTAGCAATTACAAATGTGCAAATATTGCTTTAGACTTTGGAGGAATGCCCTCATATTCACAGAGGGAGTCCTATCCATAGCTTGAGATTCTGTGTCTTTATGGTTTATTCAGTAGAGTTACCTGTGCCCTTGAAAAAAATAATTTATCAGGCTTGCAATTAATCTTTCACTCTATTGATTGGATGATGATATTTAGATTTACCCCCTTTCTATTGGTTTTTGAACCTTGGTCTGCCTCTAGCAGGTTCTTCTATTGGGTGTGGGTCGTTTTGCCTAGATGGTGTGGCATTCTATATATTATTGATCGTATATTTATTTTTATATTTTATGTAATATTCCAGGCTAAAACAGAATAAAATAAGCATTTTTATTTTGTTCTACATCCTGCATATCTTTCTCAGCCTTGTGCAGAATAGCCGAGCGAGTACTAGTAGCATTATTTTTTTTAAATGCTCCATATCGTATATTTATTTTTAGAGTGACTCACCAACACCGATGTGATGGGGCAAAGATGAGGGGCATCCAAATCCGCGGGAGCTGCAAAAATAGTTATTAGAGTGACTCAACTAGGATTTACTTTCGTTTCTTCATCTCCTGAAGCAACTTAACCCCCCTCTTCTTCCAGTACTAAATAGAGCGTTATCATCAATGTCCATGACCAATCTTAAAAGTCCATAAGAATAAACTATAAGCTCCCTAAATTTCCCATTTCCATCAGCTTGGCAATCACTTTATTTCAACTAAAAACATCTCTTTTTTTGTGGCATTTTATCAAACACCAAATCAGCAATGATAGTTTTCATTGAATCCATCCAAATTATTTTGACCCATTCAACCATAGCTCCTGCACAGAGATGTATAATTTTGCCTTCTGATTCCAAAGACTCTCCACATGTTTTATCTTTTTTGGAGAAGGGGAAGCTATTCGTATTATAAGGTAAATTCAATTACCCGAAGAAAATAAAATCAACCATAGAATTCATAAAAACAATGAAATATACTGATCTCATCCAACGAGAAGGTTTAATTTTCCTTTAGGTTTTTTTTTTTTTTTTCAATGAGTGCCTTTAGATTATTCCTTAAGGTTAGTGAATATATAACTTATAGTAACATAATAATTTAATTTTATTCAGTATTTTTAATGCATTGAGTGAAAATATTCCTAATGTAATAATTTTAAAAACTGTCCTTAAAACAATAGTTAAAAATTATTTGATCTTTCTACGCATAAACAAATTAAATAATGAAATAGTTACTAGAAATGTGTGTGAAAAAGAAAAGAAGACATTATTAACTCAAATGCCATGTTGGTAAATCGGCATGCAAAGAAAAAACAGGAAAAAATAAATAAATTAAAGGTACCCTTGAGTTTTCCCGGATCACCATGCCTCGATTGTTAACAAATGCACCGTAAATTGGTGTCGTCTTTGGCTGTGTTTGGCGATAGTGTCGATGGAACGGAGATGAGAAAGAAACGAAAAAAATAGAAAAGATCAAATGATACTCAATTCACATGCCGATACCCTATTGATTTTGTGGCAAGAGGCTTTTGAAACATAAAGAAACTAAGGTTCAAGTCATAACAGCTTCACCCAAAATTTAAGGAGAAAACAAACATAAACTCAATTCGACGTCAGCAACTAGGACAATTTACGGAGTTGACATAGCATCGAATAATAGAATATCTCATTGAAGGAAGAAAAATTTAGAAGTCTCCCTATTTGTAAAAAAATTGTTAATCTACCCCACCTTGAAAAAGAAAAGAAGAAAAAGAAAAAAACTCTCGTAAATGAGTTTTTGTTAGTTTATTTTTAATAATGTTTTAGAATAATTGGTATTTGTTAAGAATTTTTAGAATGGTGTTGGGGCTGTATTCCTTTTTATTTAAGTTAAACAAACTTATTCATTAAGATTAAATATATTTATGAACGATTAAAAACTTGTTCACATGAATAATATACATATAATATTCAATCAAATAAAAATAAATTATAATATGCATTATCTATTACCATAGGTGAAAGCGATCCCTTCCACAAATAATTAATCCAATTATAGGGCAATTGCTCATCAAGCATTTTTTTTTTTTTTTATTAAAAGAGAAGAAAAAGAAAGAGGGAAAAGAAGGGAAGGGGAGGGAAGATTAAGGAAAGAAGGATTTATATGTAATGGAATGTTAAGATGAGAATTAAGGTTTGAGAAGATTAGACCAGTAGAAGAAGGGAGGATAGAAGAAATTAGTTAATTCTGTCATTGAAAAACCATTATTTACAAAAGTTGTGTCTATAACAGCATACATCTTCATAATTTTAGGCATTTACAGAATAATGCTAATTAAACAATAGTGGTGGTTACTCCCCTCTGCCAGTTACCATAACAGTATTTCCTCTAGTTGCTGGAGTTGACATGTGGATATCTCTGAATTAATCTACCTTTCCCTACTGTCATCTCATTCAACTTGGACTTGTGCTCCTTCCTTGCTTCCAAAATCATAGGATTACTATTCTTTTCAATCTCTTCTCCCAAAAGTTTGCTCCCATATTTTCTAGTCTCGATCTTTATCACATTTTCCTCCCCTTCATTTGATCCTTGTCCCTAAGGATTAAAATCTGGAAACTGAGATGTAAGCACAGACTAATCTTCCCATGTAGCATTTTATGGGCAAAAGTTTCAACCATTCAATCAGTAGCTGAGTGACAGCTTGATTATTTTTCTTGAAGATTCTCTTATCAAGGACTGTAACTAGATAAAATTTAGGCTGGCCTTCGTCATTAACATCTGGTGGAGCAGTTCAAATAAAAGCCTTGCTTCCAACCTTCTTTAATTGGCTCACATGAAAAACTGGATATGATTTAGAAGACTCTGGTAGTTGTAACCTGTAAGCAATAACCCATACTTTAGTAATAACAGGATACGGTCCATAAAACCTGGAAGACAGTTTCAAAAGTTTCCTTAGAGCGAAGGAAGATTACTTGTAAGGTTATAGCTCAAGGTAAACTTCATCTCTAGGCTGAAACTCCCTTTCACTTCTCCTTTTGTTAGCATAATATTTCATTCGATGCTAGGCCTTCTCTAATTGATCAACCAAGAGCTTACTCAATTGTTCTCTCTCCTTTAATAATTCCTTAGCCATGGAAACTTCAGTAAGAAAGCTAGGAGGCTGGTACCTATGTAGTGCCTGAAATGATGAAATCCCAAGTACAGTGTGATGGCTAGTATTATACCACCATTCTGCTAACGAAATCCATTTACTCCAAGTCTTGGGTTTAAGGATGCACATACATGTATTGCTCCAAACACTGATTCAATCTCTCAAATTGGCTATCGGTTTTAAGATGATAAGCAGTACTTAAGTGAACATTTGAGCCAAGCAATCTCATTAATTCTTGCCAGACATTGCTAATAAAAATTCGATCACTATATGAAATCATTGTAGTAGAAGTCCATGGAGTTTGAAAACTTGGTAAAGGTATAGCTTGGCAACCTCTAAGGATATGAAAGAGAGAAGAAGTGCGCATATTTGTTGAATTTTGTCAATAATCACATCATACTTTGAGATAAGGGCAGACCTTCAATGAAGTCCGTTGTTATGATCTCCCAACATCTTTTAGGCACTAGTATGGTCTACAGTAAGCTTGGATAAGAAAGATGTTCATTCTTGTTTCTCTAACAAGTGTCATATTGGAAGATGTACTCTTTTATTTGTTCCATTATCCCCAACATCTTTTAGGCATTAGTATGGGCTACAGTAAGCTTGGATAAGAAAGATGTTCATTCTTGTTTCTCTAACAAGTGTCATATTGGAAGATGTACTCTTTTATTGTTCCATCATTCCAGGCCAGTAAAAGTAGAGCATGGTTCTATAGTTGTTGGCCTGAACTCTCGAATGGACTTCTTAGGTAGCATCGTGCAACGTTTGAATTAACTGCTCCCTCAATTGCCCATTGCTTCCCATATATACTAGATGTTTATATCTCAATGCTCCAGGGTATAAGAATAATGAGAACTCTCATTAGGTGAGATTGTTAATGCTCTTCTCTATTGCAGCTTCTTCATTTTGATAGCTCCGCTCTACATGCTTCTCCCAAGCAGGAACTATAGTGACTGCAATTATGTTTTAAAGTAGTGCTTCTCCTCAAACTGTCAAGATAAAGCATCTGCAACCTTGTTAGTAACACCTTGTCTATATTGATGGTATAATCTAGTCCCAGTAGCTTAGACAGCCCTTTTGTTGAACAATTGTAGTAAGTTTTTACTCCAGTAGGTACTTAAGGGCCTCATTGTTAGTTTTAATAACAAAGGTGCTCCCCTCCAAATAGTATCACCATTTTGTGACAACCATCAAAATGGCAAGATACTCTTTTTCATAGATGGAGTAATCAAGGTGTCTCAGACTAAGGATCTTACTTCGATAGGCTACAGGTTGACCCTCTTAGGGCACGATGGCTTCCATACCATTTCTACTTACATCTATCTCTAAACAAAAAATCTTGGAGAAATAAGGCACTGCCAACACCAGTGCTGCTCAAATGGTTTTCTTGAGCTGACTGAAATCTGTTATTGCCGTAAGACTCCACTAGAAATTGTCTTTTTTTAACATATCAGTAAAGGGTTTACTGATTTGAGCTTATCTTTCTTTGAATTTCCTGTAATACCCTGTTAAGCCCAAAAAACTCTAAGGGACTTAAGGTGTTTAGGCAAACTCTAGTTTGTCATAAATTCAACCTTTGCAGTATCAGTAGATACATTTTTTGCTGATAGAATGTGGCCTAAGTATTCCACCTCACTCTGGCCAAAAAAGCACTTGCTTCTTTTTGCATACAACTGGTTAAATCGCAACATATCTAAAACAACTTGTAGATGCTGCAAGTGTTTCTTAAGAGCTGCACTATGTATTAGTATATCATCAAAAAAGACAAGCACAAACTTCGTCAGAAATTAGGAAAAAAATATCATTTATCAATGCTTGAAAAGTAGATGGAACATTAATAAGACCGAAAGGCATTACCTTGAATTCGAAGTGACCATGGTGGATTTGAAATGCTGTCTTGTAAATTCTTTAGGCCAGACTCGGATCTACCAATACCCTATTCTCAAGTAAATTTTAGAGAAAATTGTAGCCCGTTTGAGCTCATCCAACAGATCTTTTACAAGTGGAATGGGAAATTTGTCTTTCATACTTATTGCATTCAATTATATGTCATCCAAAAAGAGCCTCCCAGTCCAATCTTTCTTCTTAAATAGCACACAAGGAGAGGCGAATGGACTTTTACTTGTATGAATAACTAAAGCTTCTAGCATCTCATTTATCTGTTTCTCCAGTTTTGCTTTTTTATGAAGAGGAAACCTATATGGCCTAAGGTTAACTAAATGTGCCCCTGGTTTCAATGAAATACCATGATCGTAGACCTTACTGGTGGGAATGACTTTGGTTCTTCAAATACATCTAAGTAACCATTGGATAAGGTTTTTATCTTCACAGGAAAATCTCAATCACCATTTTCCAGGTTGAGCATGTATAATGCACCAATCAAATTTGTGTCCTTATCCACGAGTTTTTGTAATTTGTCTCCAAAGATAAGATCAAGTTTACTATTAAACTGCTGACCTTTTAGTATAATTTGCTTGCCTTCCTTACGGAATGACACTAACAGTGCATTAAAGTCAAAAATTAGTGGGTTGAATTTTCTCATACAATCTACACCCAAAATCATATCACTTCCACCCATAAGAAGAACTTTCACGTCATGAGTAAACAAATGGCCTTGCATTACCTATTCTAGTTGTTTACATTTGGCATTATTGTAAAGCTTGTCTCTATTTGCATTTGTGATTGATAAAGGCTGAGTGTGAAGCATTTCTACCTCTTCTTTGGCACACTCCTGCGTTATAAAGCTGTGGCTACTACACCACTATCAATTAAAACACTACTAGGCTTCTCTGTTAAGCTCCCTTGAATTCTTATTGTGCTATGCCTCACGATGCCAACTAGGGCATTGATAGACATTTCCAGTTCTCCATCGAGTTTGCCTTATTACTCTCCTAGATCTTGACTCTCTTCTTAGTGTTTATCTTCTTCTTCTATTAACTCTGACTTTTCTTCATCCGTGGTAAGTGAATCCAACTACTTGCCGTTACAAATATGACCAGGCATATATTTATCACCAAACCTAAAACATAAAGTATGTGTTTTTCTTTGTTCAACAAGGATGGCAACCGGTGTCGGTTTATGTGTTTAGTTAAGAGGTACAAAATGTGGTTTTTGATTGGTGTTATAATTGGTTTTAGGTATCATAGGTCTGTGTATTTTATTTTCTAGCCCCAAGGATAGCCCATGGAGTCTGGCCTGCCTATATGCAGCTGCCAAGGTACGTGGCTCATGGGCCCTAACTCTAAGTTTGAGCTCCTCCTTTAACCCACTAACAAAGCTTAAGATAAAATGTCTCGGGTAAATGAGAATTAAACTACAATACATAAGGTTTAGATTCCTCAAATCTCTTTAAATAACCATCTAAGGAACCTTTTTGTGCAAGTTTGTTAAATTCCTCAATAACATTTAAGTGAGACTTATCACAAAACCTTTGATAAAAGTCTTTGCTAAAATTCCAGCCAACTCACTTGAGGTTTCTGTATCAGGTAACCATCGAACCATATTTCTGCCTTCCTGTCAGATACATCGTTGTTATCTGTAACTTCTAATGATCCATAATGTTAAGCAAAATATTTGTGACATTTCTTTACTCAACCCTGGTTAGTGCCATCAAACAGTAGTAATGCTATCTTTGGCCTTGGGATTAAAGCCTGAAGGTCATTGTTCTAACTACCGTCGATAGCCCCTCCCATGGTTTTTGAAGGTAAATTAGGTGACTCTATCAAGGCTCGATCATTACCCAGTGGGTTCTTTAACAAAATTCCAGGACTATTTTTTTTACAACACTGCGTTCTCTAAGTGTGCTTATTCCCCTTCTTGCTTACCATGGCAAGTATTTGTGAAATAAGAAATAAATATGACGGAAAGAAAAAAAAAAGGCATTAAGAGGCCCTCTTGTCCCAATCCTAAACACTCTAAGATTCTTTTTCAAATCTGCTCCTATTTTGAGTCAAGAGATAGATAAATAGATATATCCTATTGCACTGAGGGGGTCGAAGACCAAGAAGTGAATTATATATCAGCCAAGCACTCTTATTATGGCTAGATCCAATGTCCTGCCCTGCAGAAAGGAAAAAGAATTTCACATTCTTCTTTTCGGAAAGGGAGAATTAGAAAAATTCTATTGATCACAACTTTCTCCGGACCTCTGGGAAAAGCAAAAAAAAAAGGCTCAAATGTTACGATCCTTCCATCACCCCAGAATGAAAAGGGCGATCTCGTAGTTCTTGCATGTTTTTCTTGCTCATCTATAATAGTGATCTTAAAAAAGCGCTTACCTTCTACCTTAGTTTGATAGTTTAAAGGGATAGCTACTTCTTTTTCTCTCTTTTGCGCCAATAAGTCCACAAGCTTGCTAAATACTCCTAATTCTCTGTTAATTTAGTTTCAATCCTAACCCTTTGTTCCTCCCACCATTTAGGAATCGTAATGTCCACTATTTTAAGATCTTCTAGTTGGTTCTACAAGGACTCTGGCTCCTGTAGGGGTGTTGAATTGGGTTCCTTCAGCCATCGCTGGTTGAAACTTATGCTTTTCCAGCTTGTGTGGTTGAATCAGCATGGCTCTGACCAGAATTGTAGTGGAATGTTAAGATGAAGATTAATATTTTAAGGTTTGAGAAGATTAGACTAGAAGAAGAGAGGATAGAAGAATTTGGTTGATTCTTTCATTGAAAAACCGTCGTTTACAATATTTGTGTCTATAACAGCACACAATTTTATAACCAATTCCTAGATTCTATGCATTTATAGAATAGTGCTAATTTCTTTTAGTTGCCGAAGCAGCTTGTAGATATCTCTGAATTAGGCCACCTTTCTCTACTGTCATCTCATTCAACTTGCACGTGTGCTCTTTCTTCGCTTCCAAATTGATTTGATCACTCTTCTTTTCAATCTCCTCCTCCGAAAGTTTGCTTCCATATTTGTTAGTCTCAATCTTCGTCGCATTATATATTTGTGTTACATTCATTTTATTTTGTCTTATAGTCATATTCAAAATATTATATATTTATATAAAATTTGATATATTAATAATTTATTTTATATAGATTTTAATATATTTGTGTATTTACGTTGTGTTATTTTTTGTGTCATGTTTTTAATTAATTTCTTATATTGTATAATTATTTCATGTTTAAAATTGACAAATCTAATTAACACTGTTAAAAAAACTCTTAATTTTGTGTTAAGTTTGAGTAATCAAGTTGTTTTTTTTAATAAATAGGATCATTATTTTTTTGTTTTTATTTTATTGTATTAAAAAAATACTAATCGATAATGATGGGTAAAAATTGAACATTGAATAATAATATAAGATTGGCTAATGTAAGTGAAATTTTTTTTTTTTTTTACAATTTTTGGATATTGAATCAAAATAAAAATATTATGATGATTAAATAGTAAAAAAAAAAAGT
>JBBYHK010467809.1:9797-20965 GCA_038382065.1 Adansonia grandidieri
TGCCCTTCATCAATCCATATTTTCTCATAGAATGCCCTTTTGACATGCGTAATGGATTATTCAAAAATGTTAAAACCCAATGTTTAAACCAAAAAATAAAGTCATATGATTTGCATGAAATTATATCTGATTTTGGATAATTTTTTAGGCTAAAGTCATGACCAAATTTGAGTTTTAGTGTCATGGTATGAACATGGGTGAAACAGCATAAACTGGGCATTCTTGCCCTGTGGTATTGATACAAGAAACTTTTTATCAATACTAAAGACCTCGATTTATCGATACAATGAATCTTGTATTGATATCTTATGCATTTTTTACCCCTAGTATTGATACCAAGCATAATTTTTTTCCATGGTATCAATACCTCTAGGCTTGTACCAATACCTATTCCCCCTATAGTCACGATTTTGGATTCAAAACAACCTAGTCTAGATACTAAAGCATTCTATATCAAAACCACAGCCAAAATTTTCCTAAGTATTGATACTTCATTTCCAACATTAATATACCCTGACTAAAATTCATGATTTTAGCTTTAAAATAACTTTGTATGATACAACAACCTCCTATATCGATATCATAATAAATTATTGACATAGGATCTTTGGTGTTGATACTTGCTCATGCAAATGCAGATTTTACACACTTTTGGCTCTTCGAATGCTTTACCTTGGCTATGATTGATTGATGACTGACCCGAGCTTGCTTAAATGACCTTGTGATACTTTAAAAAATGACCTTAATGCTTCTGATGTTGGCTTGGACAAAATAAGGTGTCTACACCTATGCATAAAAATCATATTCCTAAAAATATTCTTGGTAATGGTACTGTCAAGATAGGGCATCAACAATGCATAAGGACTGGCATATATAAGCTTTTATGCATAGAATGCATGCAATTGTCTCATAAAATACTTGGGGATATCATATAGGTTCTTGTTATGAGAACAAATTCATTGAGCATGACCTGCTATAAGAGTTTTATTTTGTATTTCACTCAAGTGTTTATAAAAATACTTTCATGTGTTGGTAGTGTAAGTGATCTTTAGACTGGTAACACAAGGTCACCTTGTACATGGATTATCATATTAGAGATCATCATGAATGAGTTGACAATAGATAAATACCAAATAAACATGGTCTTAGGTATGATATGAAACATACTAAAGGTGAATGAACAGTCCAAAGAGGGTTCATCACCTCAAATGATAAAAAGAACATATCTTAGTTGCTCATAGCCTGTATTAACTTAAAGTCCTTAACCTAGGTAATATCAATTGCGAAGTTAACACATAGGGGTTACATACTAATATGGAATGGGTCAATAGGAGACACTACACCAAACTCTTACATATTTCAGGATATATGATGAAAAGATTGAATTACACTGAAATGCTGTAATTGAAGGGCCTTGTTAAAACCAATTGAACTCTTTCTACATATCGAGCAACCATGATGCATTGCTAGATGCCAATCTTGGTGTATAAATATAAGTTATTCTTAACCAAGTAAGTTTATGTTTATTGCTGTTATGATGGAGGCCTAATGGGTCACACACAAAAGGGTGACTTTACGAAATTAAAATAAGACAAGGATTAAATTGACTAAAGAGTAAAAGTAGCTAGGGAGTTTTTTGAATTGTCCAAAAATAAGGGGCTAAAGTGCAGATATGCAAAAGCTTGAAAACACTCTTAACCTCTATTAAGAAAGGAATTACCTATGTAGCCTCTCCCCTCCACTTGTAGGCATATTGTCTGAAAATTTTATTAAACTTCGTCTCCATATTTTGCAGTGACATACAATCAGGTGTCCATAACATGCTTGTACTATTCCTAGAAAACATGTGCCAAATTCGACCAAGTCTGGATTTAAGCGTTATCCAACCCTACATACCACCAAGCAATAGCACTGGTCAAGTTATCTTAAAAATAATAGATCAATTAACTTCTTATTACTTTCGTACCCTGCCATCTTTCGTCAATATATCCTAATATGAGCAGATTGGCATGTAATAACAAAATAATTCTTAAACTTTGATGTCTTAAATTCTAGAGGAATGACCAAACCATACACCTAGTCTAACTCTTCTGCATCCACCGTTCCAAATTTATCTACTCCTTTTATGGCCCTTAATCTCTTCTCTATGAGTTGTAACTATATTTATTCCTTTTTAGTACGCTTCTGTCATAAGCCTATCTAACTAGATAGATTCCTCAAGATCAGGCATTAGCAAATTTACCGAAATAGACCCCATATTCAACCTATTATCAATAATCACCCATGGCATTAAAACTTCAGGATGCCCATTCATCATAGGCATGATCACACCTAAAGGCTTAGTTTGAGACACTTAGATTGAAAGCATCACCTTTTTTACACTTGTACCATTCACAGACTTGGTAGATTTTCCTTTAAGATCAACTTCCTTAGCTTGAGAAGCTGAGCCTCCTACTTGCTCCTTCCCTTTGGTAGATTACATCATAACTCCATGATTTTAGCTAGCTGCAACCTTAATTCCTACTAACCCTTCATCATCTGCTCCTAACATGGGACCAAGTATTATATTTTTGTTGAATGGGTACTTTTACACCTTTCCTCACGTTCACTATTTCTTTCCTTAAAGAATGACACCGAATTTAGAACCCTGTACTGTGATTATTATGCATACTATAACATAAATACAAATGCATGCGTACAAAAAGAATGAGTTAGTATGAATGCAATGACATGAATATTATGCAAATATGTGGAAGGCATTGCCAAAGTAATAGCTCCAATATGAGATCACCATCAATGTCTAAGTAACCACTAATTCTCGATACAGTTAATTGACCAATCTTTCCTAAGAAACTCGATAATAGGCAAGAACAACATGGTACTCTTCCATATATTGACTTTTGCATCTTTCCAAAAATAACTATGGATTTATATCTATAACAATGGTACACATCCGAGAAATTTACTCCTAGCCTTTATCTTGCAAAAGTTCAACGATTGTATCATCTCAGCTATAATGAACATAGTTGGGTTGATGTTGTACCTTAATTGATCAAAGAAATTAACCACTGCTAAATTAATATGCGTAAGAGGATAGGAAATATCACCAATCTATAAATGCCAATGTAAAGATATCATTTTTTTTCATGTGGGGGCAATCATCCATCAAACCTTATAACTTATGCTATGGTATAGTCACTTAGACCCTTTCAAATTGTATATGCCTTAATTCGACCTTTAGATGCTTTGGTAATATTGGCCAACCATCTTTTTAGTGTCGATGGATTGAACTCCTTAATATACACCCGATCGGGAATGGTATGCTTAATACGTAACAAGGTGGTATACTCCTCAATCATTAAGATCATATCCTCCATATTAAAAGTGAAGCACTGATATCCCAAATTCCAAAATTGAGCTACAACTTAGAGCAACCTCTCATTTGTCCTAACCTAAACCAATAGTGCTATATCTCTATACTTTCAGGTAAATATATCTTTCTCAATACTATCCCACTACTCCTATAGGCCCATAAACCTGAAAAGTAATTTTATCTCAACTCAATATTGACTTAGACCAAAAAGGCAAGACATACTTGACCTTAAAAGCATCTCCATGTCACTTTTGAATCTCTTCTGACTAATCCTTCACTATGGAGCGTCTTTCCTCTATCGAGACCATCGTTCTCCCATATTAAATGATCTTTAGGATGGACATTGTCCTTTTTATACTAATAGCCTTCGGATGAACTAATAATGATGTTAAATGCATGCAAAACAAACAAATAATGCAACCAAAATCATGAATTAGTCATATAAAATATAATTCAACTATTTTAACAGTCCTAAAAATTTTGTTCTCGAGCTTTGTAGCCTCTTGGAATCAAATGAACACTTTATTTTGGTATAAGGGTATATACCCTATAACCAAACTTTAAAAGACTAGCCCTATTGATACAAGGTCCTAATTTAGGGCACTAATTTCCTTTAGGATACATTTTTCAAAACTAGGCTATCATCATGTTTCTAGTGTCACATTAGCCATCAATCTGATAGCATAATTATACATTCAGAGGTTCTCAACACTATAACATTCATGATGCAAAACTTCATGGTGCCATTCATCTTAGCACAATTTTATTTTCTGGATGCATTTTAGCCATCAACCTGATAGCTAAACGGTGAGTTATAATCAAATGTAAATATAAACTCATATCGATGGGATGATAAATATATTGAATGATGAAGTTTATCTGTCATGACTCAAAATTTAGGCTTAGAAAAATAAAGTGAGAGAAAGTTAAAAACATTTCTTGATTGCACCTAAACTTCAAGTTTTCTAGACTTCTGAGTATGGTTAACTGAGTTTGGCTCATTATATGCATGTTTAGGATGACCTCTAATGCATGCAATCCCCAAATGATTCCTTTTACCCAATACGAAAGGGTTAAGGCACCTGATCTAATGCCCATTGCAAGCTTAGCAGAATAGGTTCAATTTGGGTAAGTACACTGCTCATGTCTATACAGATGAATCACAAAAACAAAAGTCATGCACCTTGAGGGCATTGGCTAAATGCATGGATTATTAATCACGTGATCGGTTAATAACCCCATATATCCTAAAATAGGTCCTATATCTCCCCCCACACGGTACTCGGTAGCAAATCTAATGCATATGCTAGTGTAATGTGTGTCAAAAAAGCTCTAAACCTAGATCTCACTTCATCATCCAAGATATATATTAGTCACTTTGTTTATTTTTATAAGCAAGCACAGGATTGGATTTTTATTTAAGCATTGCAACATGGTTAGTGCACATCACAATATCATAATAATCAATCAATCAAATAATCACAATGATAAATATCAAAAGGATTATAATTAAACACAAACTAAAATCAAGAAAAAACAAACTTGAATAGTGTGCAACTAGTCTAAGGCCAGACTCTTTAACGTCATGAGTAAAGTCACCAAAAAGCTATTGCAATATATCGGGATATGAACCTCAATATATCAATGTAGACAACACTTCAATCATCACAGGGCTTTAGTCAATCCAACAAATTGCTTATCTGAACCTCGCATATCGAAATACAAGAATAATTGAGTTAAGAAGTCCTAGCCATCTATTTTGGCTACAGTGTGATTGGTCACCTATTAAAACTATTCAGTAAAGAGTTGTGAAACTCTAAAGGAATGATTTTATGATTTGCATATACCAGAAATCTATAAAGTTAGGCTTGAGAGTTTGATTACTCCATATGTAAGGACTTAATCCCTTTCGTGATAACCCATAATTGGTACCAACTAATCACTGAATTTGTTTTTCCATGGTTTATACCATATATGTTGAATCATAATCCCCTTTTTATTTAATCTATCAAAATTAAACAAATATTGCTAAAAAATATATCGTCTTATCAGGACTAGCTTGAATTTACAATTGATTTGAAAGAAAAATCAATTAAAAAGGAAAAATTTTATAAAACCACTTCACTCCAAAAATATTCAATTATTGAATTCATTTTTATTATTTTTTATCAATTTTGACTCTATTTAAAAGAAATCACAAAAATAGCACACTTGCACTAAATTGATGAAAATCACAATTTTAAAAACAATATTAAAAATAAACTTTATTTAATTTAACTTGGAAGCTTTAATATGAGCCACTAGGACCCTTTATAGGACACTCTTAGACCTATTGTCACACTAAGCATGACTCATAGAATTAATCCTGAGGCATTTGAATGCCTCAGCATAGTGGACACTAAACCTAGAGATACTTGAAAAAAGGGATAGATTTGACCTTTCAAGCTCTTTTGAATTTATTCTGAATTATTCCTATCACATAAAATCATCAAATTAAATTCTAACGAATACTGACTCACTATAATTCAACCTAAAATTATTCATAAAATGCTAGAAAATTAATTTTTTCTATCAAGTGAATTTTTTAATTAGACATTACTGCATCGCACAGCATGTATATCCAGCCTACTTTCCAAAATTTCTTCCGAGTTCTTCTAAATACCCACTGAACAAGCCACACATGCTTGGAAATCTTATTCACTCTGATTTTTTCTAAAAATATGAGAAAAATACAAAAAAAAATGATTATCCTCAACATAAACAGTTTATGATACTTATTAAGCTGTAAATCAAAGCCATACTAATAGCTCATATTTAGGGATTTTTATTGTATTCATCCAGTTATGAAATTGAATGTTTCAATAGCCTTTATGCAGCCAATCAACAGGGATTATAGGAAAAATACTAAAAGATATTAATAAGGTCTATAACCTTATCAAAATATATCTTTTCTATGAGACTACTTTATTGGACTACAGTAGTAGCTCAGATGCAACTTATGATCATGATACCTTTTGTCACATTTTTAAAACACGTTTCTTCATGTTTGAACGTCTAGCAATGAAACCAAATGGAATCTATAAATGTCATATATTAAGAAACAAGAAAGACTCCTAAGTACCAAGTCCTAGAAACATGTTTTTCAACATTGGCGACATACTTCATAGTCATACGAATAACTATTTTTATCACTTATTGATTATTATTTAATCTTAGCAAATGAATGGCGCACTAGTGCCACTCACTTGTGTCCTATAACTAGCAAACAAAATGGCTCTAAACAAGATAATTTGACTTGCCTAAACATCATCTAATGACTAATATAAAGTCTTACCAACTTTTAGACTTAACAAAGCATATTTAAATACTTAAAAATATTGTTCTTTGCTTCAAACTAGCTTTTATTCAAGCTATTTTATTTAATATCCCCAAGTTACTCATTAAAGAGTTTACTAAACAAAACCAAACTATGATTCACCTATTGATTAAGTGAACTGAGGTTGGCCCATAAGGGATCTTTTTATGAAAACAAGGTTTCTCAGTTAAGAACAAATTTTAGCTTACCAAAGTTTAATTCAACTTAATTCACCTAAGTTTCATCAATTAAGCATCAATTATTCAAAGCTTACTCAAGCTCACCTAAATTTCACCATGGCCAATCCTAGGAAAGGATTTCCTAGGTTGTTTGAATGGTTCTCTACGTTTTAGAACTTATGATTCAGAGGTTTATATTGTATCAATCTACCCTTGTGTGCATGATTCCTATTGAAGCATATACTCGGGGGTAGGTGCAGGATGTCTTGTCACGGGGCCATTACCCTCTTCCCAAAAGACATGCCAATAGGATGTGCAGTGCACCTGCTTATATGCCTAAAGACCTTCCCTTTCTTATTCGATGTGGGATTAATGCACCTGCCTATTTCTTTAGAGTGCTTGGCATGACATTCTCCCTCACCCAATCTCATGACGCCCCCATCACGGGCTTAATTAGTCTTCTGCCTAACCAAGTAAAGCTAACAAAAGAAAAAAAACCCCTCAAACTTCTATTTAATCTAACAAATCTAACTTAAGCCTGACTACACTGGTCTTCTAAATAACCAAGTGAAGCAAACAAAAGAAAAAGTTCTTTATAAGGTATAACCTTGCTACAAGGTACTAATTTGCTGGTTTTCTTCCTAACCAACTAGATTGGGCTTTTCTCCATTTTTCTCTTAGTCTACAAATTATATTGGCTTTAACTCATAAGAGAACGAATGATATAACCTGTAGTATCATCTACTAGGAAATGACTTTTTTTTCCATTAATGCCACTGGGACACCTTTCTTTTGAATAATTCCTTATAATGGGACATGAATGCAAATGCATGATTCCCACTTTCATGCCATCACAATACAGGATTCATCTCAATTTCAATCATGATCCATTATGCTTTAGCAAAACACTTGTTATGATAATTTTGCTTTCATTCATCTTTTTCAAATTCTTCACGGCTTCCATTACCATCTTTCTTTTCCATCTTCGTCTTTCATTCTTTCCACTCATTTCAACTAGGCAACAACCTCTAGATTCATCATCTATAAACATTCTATTTTCAACTCCATTTTTTCTCTTTATTCTTATACTTCTTTCCCTTTTCAAAGCATTCGATCTCTTTATTTAGGTAATCTTAAACCTTAAATAACCTAAGATGTGAAACAAACACCAATTTCTTGGTAGAATATTGGTTTTTCTTATCAAGATATCAAGGCATCCTTTATTCATTCCTCATCAATTTATTTACCATTATTAAACAAATCGATAAGTAATGACACATAAAAGGATAAACTAAGAAAAATGAGTTCATTATGAATTCATTTCAATAATTTAAAATTCTTAACAATCAATCATCTGAAAAAAAGTTAATAATTCTCAAAATGATTTATTGAATGCTTAACAAAGAAACAAATTTAATAGGTAGGCTTTTAAGTAATAAGATCCCACATCTTTAGAGAATGAATTTGGTTTAATTCTCTTGGATACCATCTGATGAATTAGCTCATTCAGACATAGCATTTCCTCTGAAAACTTATTTATACTATGCTGCATCTTTCTTTGGCTACACACGTCATCCCAAATAAGAGTGAACAATTTCTTATAGCTATATGAACCCAACACTTTGGCATTTTGAGCGAAATTTTGCAAACGTAATAACCTCTTGTATTTGCCTCTTGCATCAATCCAATCATTTTTGGTATTTATCTTTAGTCTATCTCTTCAAACATAATAATTCTTTAGCCTATCAAAATTTATCGAACCAAGTAACTTATTCCCATCCATTTTGGCCAATATCAATGCTATTTCAAAAAATGCTCTTTTCATAATATAAGGCCCCTCTCAATTTGTAGTCCACTTACCCGGGCATCATTTTGGATAAAAAATCTTCTTAAGCACAAGCTCATCCTTGTGAAATTGTTCAGGATGAACTTCCTTATCACTGACTCTCATCATTTTTTTTTATATATCTACCCGTAACAAATAGCTCTTAACCTTTTCTCCTCAATGAAGATGAGCATTCATGCTGGGATCTAACCTATTCAGCCTCCGTTAATTCATCAATACCCATAATGAGGGAATGCTAACCTCTATTGGTAGCATCACCCTTATCCCATAGACCAAGGAAATTGGGGTAGCACCCATGAAGGTACAAACTAAAGTTTGATAAGCATGCAAAGTAAAAGGCAACTTCTCAAGCTAATCTTTGTAAGTCGTGGTCATCTTTGACACAATCTTCTCTATATTCTTATTGGTTGCTTCTACTGCCCCATTCATTTTGGGTAGTATGGTGTCGAATTATGATGCTTGATCTTGAATTACGCAGTGTAGACACTTCATTTTGTCCAGGTCAGTTTTTGGCATCCTAAAAGTTCAGTAAAAGATGATAAAAACAAAAAATAAAAAAACTAAGGAACGACTACCGGATGCCATGTCACTAGCACTATTAGGTGATATGACACTAGGCAAAAAAATTTTTTAGGAAAGTCTAAAATGCCTATGGGCCATATTAAAGAAAAATATAAAATCGAGGCATCAAAAGCCACTTTTCATTTTGTCACCAAGGTCATTCAAATAAATACATAAGTCAAATTCTTATTGTTTGTGATTAACTTAAGGGAACTCAAGCAGCCACGAGTATGTACAAGTTTATTGGTACGTAAGCATTAATATGAGGCCTTACGGTGTGAAAAGCCTTGAATTTTTACATGTATTATCAATACTAGAAGGTTTGGTATCGATACCCAAGGTGTGGTATCGATACCTGGCATGTTTGTATCGATATAGGCCTTGGCAGTAGCTAAAGTTATGATTTTTGGTGAAATGTATTGATACACAAGCATAAGTATTGATACAGGCCTCAAAGTCTTAAGACTAGAAACAATTTTCGCTCTTAGTATCGATACATAGCTCCTTGTATCGATACTTAAAGGTAAAAATTACCTTGTGTATCAATACAACATGTTTTGTATCGATACAGTAAGGTATTTTGCCTTGCTCAAACCATTTTTCAACCTTCAAAAATCTGAGTCAAACATGTTTTTGGCACCAAGAAACCGTCATAAAACATTGCAAACCTTGGCTTTCACAAGATATATGGTTATAAGAAGGTGGTAGACATATCATCAGATAGGAGGCTATTGCAGCCTTTCTGCTCTCTTTCTCAACATGACAGAACCAACGGGAAGAAAACCAGCTGAGCATAGTAGCAGGAGACGTTCCCTAGTCCAGGAGAGAAAAATAAAAAATGACCTTGTCTTGTCTCCTAAAGGTATTGGCTGAGCATTAGATTAAAAGGGGGACTTCAGCTATTTAAAAAAGAGGACTCTCTCCCATTTGAAAAAAAAAACTCTTAGCTATTAAAAATGCTCTCCAACAATCCCAAAAAACTCTTCATCCATCCCCACAAATCCTTTATCAACTCTAGCTTTACAACTCACCAAAATACTGTTTCATTGCCTTTCACCCTCAACCAACCTCCATTCCCGTAGCCCCCTAAAACCACCATAAGAACACCTACAAAAACTAAACCTTTCACATACTTTCATCCTTAAAACACCCTATCAACAACAATATTACCAAAATGCTTCTTCCTTTAACCTTTTTCTTGCTAAATAATAGCAAAAAGAGGGAAGGAGTTGAACTTAAAGTTACTGCCTTAGAAAAGGAAAAAACTTAAAGCTTTTACTAGTATATTTTTTTAGCTTGTACCATATATTTTCTATTTTGATCATTTATTTCATTTTGGTGAGCTCTTCATGCTGCTATGACCCTCCCAATACTCTCATGCATCTTTGTTACCTTAGTTGTGGTAGTTCTAGGATCTTGATGACCCTCTTGACGCCTTGATGCTGTTAGATATATAAACTTACAATGATTCATTTTAACCCTCACATAGCCTTTTTTTATAGATCTTTTGCCATGTTCCTTCCATATTCAAATATCCATTTCATCTTTAAATGGTCACTTTAATGTGTCTTAGGTATTTTCAAATATTTTTCTTGTGTTTTAAGGAGGCTCATGAAATAAAAATGTTGTCTTGCCAACCCCAACATCCACTCCTTTGTATAAACATGTTTATATCATCTCCATGCACCCTATTGGTCATCTTCTTGCATTTATGTCACCTATTTCCATGTCAAAACATCATCTTTGCATGTTTGCATGTTTAATCAATGTTTATCTTTGTATGTGCTATATTTTGTTCATTATATCTCCATTAAAATGCTTGCTTGTTTCTTACAAACTAATTTTTAGAAACAT
>JBBYHK010467840.1:0-20952 GCA_038382065.1 Adansonia grandidieri
GCAAGTATTGGCACCTTGGTAAGTCATTAGTTAAATGGGAGGTAACTACCCTAGAAAAAGAGTTACGTAGATGGAAAGAAGAGGCCAAGATCTATAATGGGAAGCTTGTTAAAACTTATGCCCTTGTATCAATTTACCAAAAAAAGAATAGACGCTTAGAAGCTCGAGTCTAAGATTTAAAAGCAAACTAGGTGAGAATGTGACTTTAACACTTAGAATTCAGGATTTAAAGCTTTCTCTAAAAGCTCACAAAGGCTAGGTTGATGAATTAATCAGAGCTTCTAAAGGGCTAGAGCAAGAATGGCTAAAGATCAAGATGGTTGATTAAGCACACCAGAATTATCAAGACCACTATTACCATTTCACCAAGCGGATTAAAGTAGCCCAATTAGAGGCTAAGGATATGATGGATGTGGCTTAATCCTTAACACATGACATCCTACCCATCGAGCCCATGAATAAGAAATGTTGTATTTCTTGGAAAATGTGATCAAGCAATATAATTATGTCATGCATTTTCAAATGTAATCATGTGTAATTGAGATATTTTGTTGCTTTAATGAAAAATGCTATTGGTGATGCTATCCCATAATTCAAGTGTCCTCTTGCATTTGCATGACTAACTTGATTATTTTATTGGTTTATTTATTTACGTTAATAGTCATTTATTATCATTACTGCATATTCACCATTATCTCATTAAACATGCTCATGACATATCATAAAAGTTTAATATGGTAATAATTTAAAGTTAAGGTGCTTTAAAACATGGAATAGACAATTTATCATTAGTATAACCCTTGTAATCATTGGAAAGCCATGGAAAACAATCACCAAGCCCACATCAAACGGCTCAAGCTCATGTATAAGGAGTTTTAAGAGCAATCACTTGATAAAAAAGAGGAATTCGAAGCTTAGATTGCAAAATTAACTAAGCTATTGTCTAAAGCTTTGAAGCAAAAAAGCCAAACAAGCACTGCCTATGTGAGAAAAGAACCAATCAATCTTAAAACAACTTGAATGGTAGTATTGAAGCCATCAATGCTTAAAAAAAGGTATCACATGAACAGTGTCCTCTAGTAGTAACGATTTCATCAACTTAAACATTTATTTACATTAACACAACAATAGTACCTTATCTTGTTATGGTGTAGGCTTTTTACCAGCCAGACCTATAGTCCCAGATCTTGACAAGCAAATGGAGTAAGAAAGAGCAAAAAGGTCATAAAAAAATGATAAAGACTTAAATAAGTATTAGCCACTAAAAACCTTCAAGCTGTCAAAGAAAGTGATAAATTTAGGATTGTTATGCCAAATCTTTGGGACTAGTTTCTTGTCTTGTTATCTTACCTAAATTCAAAGTGCTAAATTTTAAAAAGTGCAAGGGGACTACAGAGCCCACTGCCTATATTCACATGCACTATCGCAAGATGGCTAATACAAGAAGAATGAAAAGCTGCTAATTCACTACTTCTTAAATAGCCTAACCAGGGTAGCCATTTGTTGGCATATAAGGCTTAATCCCATAAGAATTTAGACATAAGCAGATTTGGCTCTTGATTTCCTTGATCAATATAAGCACATCTCCAACTAGGCCTCGAATCATTTTTCTCTCATGAATATAGAAAAGAAAGCCTCTGAGAGCTTTAAGCATTATGCTCAAAGGTGGAGAGAAGAAGTCGCTCAAGTTCACCTTTCTTTGATAGAGAAAGAAATAATGGTCATGTTTATCAACACCTTGCGAGCTCTTTATTATGACAGGTTGGTAGTAGTACAAGCATATGTCAGATTGGGCACCTTGTTTCTTTAGAATATGGAAAAGAAATCAATAGAAACATTCACACAATATGCCCAGAGATGGAGGGATGTAGCAGCCTAAGCACAGCCACCTTTGTTAGAAAAAGAGATGGTATCTCTATTTCTGACTACTTTACAAAATCCATTCTTTGATAAACCTATGGGAAATGCCACTAGGAAGTTTATTGATATAGTGGCCTCTGGTGAAATGATTAAGAATGCCATCGAAAAGGGAAAGATACTAGTTAATTATGTGCCCATGGCAAAGAAAAGAAAAATTTTAAAAAATGAAAAAGAAATCCAAGTTGTCCATATGAATCAGCCACTTACAAATCATCATTAATATTGGTGTCATCATTATGAGCCTTTTTATCCTGTCATAAATAATGCATCCAGTACATCCTGAGATCCTTTACAACCAATACCTATAGTTACACCGACTTTCACATCTGCACATAAGCCAAGTGTGCAAAAGAATTGTCCGAGTAGATACAAAAAGCGAAATCTAAATCAGGTTAAGTAGATATTGCAAGCTTTTATCTAAGCTTATCAAGAATAACCTCTTGACACCTACTCAAATTAAGCCTCTAAAACCCCTATATCTTGAGTCGTATGATGTCAACTAATGTTGTGATTAATATTCTAGAAATCAAGGTCATTTTGCAGAAAATTGCCTCGTTCTTAAGTAGATTTAAAAATAATGTAACCATTATTTTGAAAAGCCCTTTGCTCTGAATTAGCATTATCTCGTAAAGCATCGATGTTAAATTGTTTGAAGAGATATAAATGTTTCAAAAAAAACAAATCTTTTTAAAAGTATAATGGTGAAAAATCTTGAGATTACTAATGATCAATGTTGAAAATGAGTTTATACCTTTCTATTCACTCCCTTATAAATAAACTAAGATCATTCAAAAGAACCAAATACTTTAAATTTCCAAACCATGATTTCCTAGCTAAAGAGTTATAAAATAAAGTTTTCAAGAATTTATGAGTTTCATTTAAGATCAAACAAATGAGATTTCCTTTTAGGGAACCTAATAGGGGTAATTAGATGTGTACCAAGATGGTACCTAAAATCCACTATTTCTTTTTTAGTTTTTTGTTAAAAAATGAAATTTTTTTACCATTCCTTGGAAGTAACTAATTACTTATGTTTTGGGGTAGGATAATGAAATAAAGAGCTCAATGCCCTTCATTGCAAATCCTAAAGAAATAAGCACAAAATTTTCCTTGCATACATGAATCCTTGCATTTCTTGATATCCTATTGGTGATATACTAAAAAGGAACCTGTACATGATTTTAAAAAAAAAAAAAAGAAAATAGAAGAAAATTGAAAATTTAAGTTCAATATCATGTTGTTAATGTACTCAAATGATTTTAAAAAAGAGAAACCATCCTTTTTCCTAGCAACAAACTTGATAATTTAAATGGTTTTGTTTGCAATAACAAATAGCCATTTTTCTCTATCCTTTGAAAATATAGAAAATTATCCCTTTACAATCCCTTCTAAGCCTGAAAATTTATTTTTCTTCCTTAAACCCTAATCAAGGATCACCTTCCAAACTAGGGGCCAGTGAAGCAAAGCTTCACGACCAAACGGGATCTAAAGTTACAAGAAAAATAGGTTAAATGTCATAAGGCAAATTATGAAGATCGAAGAAAGTTCAAATTTAAAGTTCAAATATTCAAAGTAAAGAATGAAGAAATTTTCAAATTTTTTTAGAATGAAGAATGAAATAAAAAAAATGGGAAAAAAAGAAAAAAAAAAGAAAAAGCAAAGAAAAATGAAGAAGCAAAAAAAGATAAGGAAATAAAGATTAGTTCGTCTTGAAAGATATGCTAGATTTAATTCTGTCTAGCGAAAAATCATCCTTATCCAATTACCCTTAGAAACATGATTAAAGCCTATTTATCCTTTCTTTCTAAACCCTAAACTCTGCCCTACATTACATACCTGCAAAGTTTATTTTGATCAAGCCTAGTTATTTGAACTATCGAACCATTTCTACGAAGCTCTTTGAAAATTTATCTTCTTAGAAGATTTTTAAGTTTTTAATAACATGATAGGGTAATCAATTTTTTTTAAAAAAAAAAGAAAGAAAAAAATTGAAAAGATGAGAGAAAAGAGAAAAAATTGAAAAAAAAATTAAGCTATAGTGTAAAAACCCTGAAATGGGTAGTTTAGAGCAAAACAAGGAAAAATCGTTGATATAACCTATAAGAATTGCCAAAATTTTGTAGGGAAAAACAATTTTAAAAGAAATTTAATGGTGTAAAAAAATCCCTAACTACCTTAAGTGGCCATTTCTTAGTTAGAGAAAGTAACTCCAAAAATTAAATCCATCCACTTTCTAATTTGTCCTTTTTTTCCCTAAATCCTTCATGGCCAGTCTTGGTACCTGTCAAGGTGTTAATAGTTTGGAGACTTAAAGGAATATCAAGTTTGTTTAATTTGCAAAGAAATTCATACTTCATATGACCTAATCCATTCGTGCTAAGGAAAATTGGGCATGTATTGTATTTATTTTGAAATTTTTGGGCCAACCTAAATTTTTAAGCTCTTCAACCAATTTGAGAAAGATATATTATAATTCAAAAAATGTTTCAACAAAAGATCATTAGGATTCAAAAGATTTTTACATCATATGCTTTTAACCCTTAGTTTTTGTACAAAAATACATTATTTTCAATAAAAAATTTAAAAAGGTTGTTATGAAAGGAGTCAAGGTTTTCCTTATTAAAGGGCTTGAACTGAGATAATACCTAGACCATGAAAAAAAATAAGATAAAAATATGAATTCATTAAGGCAAGATGTTATAAATAGATTGAAAAATGAAATGATCTTTCCTATGGCATAAAAGGATAATAGAGTTTTAATTTCCAATACCCATAATACATGTTTCATCTGATATTTTATATTCATATGATAATATGCACTGTTTAGGTGGCATTGGCATTTGCAGCAATTCTCATGCTTCTACCTTTTCATTGATACTTGCATTTGTATCATTCTACATACATTTACATCATTCTCAACAATAGCAATCTCTACATTTCATACTTGATTTTGGCAAACAATGTTATTATCTTTGGAGTCATTATGTATTAAGTAATTGCAAATACATCAATCATAGAATATTTATGCATTTTCTCCAAAATTTTAATGGTGATATTCAAAGCATTTAAAAAAATTTTCAAAGCTTTGATGCCGGCACTCGAAGCATTCATAAGTTTTTATATAGAAAATGCTTTTAAAGTTTTGATGGCGATATTTGAAGCATTTAAAAGTTTTCATTCAGAAAAATCCTTTTAATGCTTCGATGGTGATAATTACCGCATTCAAAGGTTTTCATTCAGAAAAATGTTTTAAAACCTTCGATGGTGATATTCAAAGCATTCGAAAGTTTTCATTAAGAAAAATGTTTTCAAAATTTCAATAGATATCTATCTCTTCTTCATGCAATCTTATTGTGAGGTAGGTGAAGAAGGCTTAAAGCTTCGATGGTGGTATTTAAAGCATTCAAAAGTTTTCATTTAGAAAAATATTTTCAAAGCTTTGATGGTGATATTTGAAGCATTTACAAGTTTTCATTTAGAAGAATGTTTTCAAAGCTTCGATGGTGATATTCGAAGCATTTAGAAGTTTTCATTCAAAAAAACTGTTTTAAAAGTTTCGATTATGATATTTGAAGCAGTCAGGAGTTTTCCTTTAGAAAATGTTTTCAAAGCTTCGAAGTGATATTTGAAGCATTTAGAAGTTTTCATTCAAAAGAATGTTTTCAAAGCTTTAATGGTGATATTCGAAGCATTCAAAAGTTTTCATTTAGAAAAATGTTTTATAAGCTTCGATGTTGATATTTGAAGCATTCAAAAGTTTTCATCTAGGAAAATATTTTTAAAGTTTTGATAGATTTCTATCGGCTCTTCACGTGATCCTGTTGTTACTAGGTGAAGAAAGCTTTAAAGAAACCTATTGCCTCTTCACACAATCCTATTGTTAGGTAGGTGAAGAAGGCTTTGAAAAACCTTTAATGGTGATATTCAAAGCATTTAGAAGTTTTCATCGAGGAAAATATTTTTAAAGCTTTGATAAATTTCTACTTCCTTTTAATGTGATCTTATTGTTGGTAGGTGAAAAAGGCTTTGAAGAAACTATTGCCTCTTCATGTGATCCTATTGTCAGGTAGGTGAAAAAGGCTTTGAAAAAAATTATGGCCTCTTCATGCGATCCTATGTCAAGTGGGTAAAGAAGGCTTTGAAAGCTTTGAAAAACTATTGCCTCTTCATGCGATCCTGTTGTAAGATAAGTGAAGTAGGATTTAAGGCAACTTTGTTCGGTTAAGCAGAAGGATCAATGATGTTTTCTATGTTTTCTCCAATTTAGTTGGTGTATATATATATATGTCGTAAAAAAAACCTTTTTAGAAAATACCTTTATGGCCCGAACAAAATTATGGCTATTTGGTCTTTGTCCTGTTCATGATTCTTAGCAAAAGCCAAAGAGGTGTAGGTATAGACACCTAATTTTGTCTGAGCTCTTTTCTTTATCAGTCCAAAAATAGCTAAAACTTAGAACTAAGTGCTTACCCAATAAGGGTAGGCTTCTTTCAGGCAAAATGAACATTTTCAAAACCTATTTAGTTATGCTTAAATGATCACATGTACATATGGCAAAAAAATGTCGATCACGTGTTCAAAACCAATAAGGGTCGTCCATTATAAATCTCAAATAAAAAAGATGAATCTCAAGGTAAAGAATTTATTTTTTATTTTATGTTTATGAAATTTTGAAATTTATTTCTGTGGCTGTTATTAAGATCAAATTTTCCATTTTTACGAGTCTTTTGAGAATTTTTTGTTAAATTTAGGAAATTGATTATCGGATATTTTTACTGATACCATTAGGGTATTTACGCTGATATTCACTTTGAAAAATCAAAAATATTCAAGGGAAAATTCATATTATCATTTTATACAGCAAAGTGTCAAGTTGTTAAATTTATTTATTAAATTTGAATTTTTCATAATACCATGGGTATCATAATCGTGAAGTTTTTTCTAGTAAAAATTATTCATGGTTTCATATTTTCATCTTTATTATTTTTATAAATGAATATTTTGATTAAGGTGGTGAATTTAATTCATTTTTGTAAAAATTGAATATATTTTTAGAAGTTTTTTGTTTTCAGGATATGGACTTTTCTACTTCGTAAATTTTTTTAGGTAAGATTTTTTTGATTTAATAATTTTTAAAATTCTTCAAATATCACTGTTAAATTCATATTAAATTATTTCTTCAAAATTGAATTTATTTTATGAGTTTTATGTTTTTAGAATCTACCATTTTCCAAGCTACGGAGTTTTCTACTTCATAAATTTTTTAAGAAGGACTTTTTTGAGTTTATAATTTTTAAAATTCTTCAAATATCTTCATTAAATTCATATTAAATCTTTTTTTGGAAATTCAATTTATTTTATAAGTTTTGCATTTTTTCTAAATGATAGTTTTTACCTAAAGTGTTTTTACTCGTAAAATTTTATGTGTTTGAAATTTTTAATTATTTTTTCTTGCACATAATTTTTTTTCAAAAATTCATTTTTGAATTTTTAAATAGAATTTTTATTAATTTTATTTTTAATTGGCCAAAATTTATTTTTTCCATTTTATGAGCTTTAAGACCCGTAAATTTTTCTAATGGGTCCGATATGCCCATTAATTTTCTAGCAAGTCCAATTAGCCCATTTTGATTTTTTAACATGTCAAGAAGCTTATTTTGATTAAATTTTTAATTAAATTTGTTATTTCAAATTTTATTCTTTGAATACATAATTTTTAATTTGTTACAATGTAGTACTTATAATTTGTTTTCATTTAAATTAAATTTTTTCTCTTTCATATCTCTATAGTTGAATGATGTCATCCCTTATGCAATCCACAAAATGACAAAACAATTCATTTAAATCAAATCAATTTAAAAAAACCAATAAAAAATAAAAAAGAAACAAATCCTAGAAACCTCTAGGATTTGACCAAGGGCTTTTTCTTCAGCCCTTGGCCGACTTTCATCCCCTATAAATAGGGTATGGTTTTCTCATTTTAAGGTATTTAGGTTTTAGGAAGAAAAAAAAAAGAAAAAAAACACTAAAATATGCGATTTTTCGAGCTTTTCTAAGGTAAAATTCTTAATTTTGGTTCATTTCTTGTTTGGTTCTTTCTTTTAATGAGCCAAATGAATACTTGTGCTCATGAAATTTGATTCATGTTGAAAGGCCAAGTATGATGGCTATGATTAAAGTTTTTGATTTTGTTGTTTTAGTTAATTTTTATTAAAGATAGTTTGACTTTTATGGTAGATATATTTTTACCTTTATGTATATATTTTTGTGTTATTTTTCTTCGTATTTTCATGTCGATTTATATTGATTTATTCATTATTTATTATGTTCTTATGCTTATTTATGCTTGGTAAAAATTCTAACATCTGTGTATATTATTATTCATGAAAGTATGTGATGGAAAAAATCATTTTTTGTTGAAAAACCATGCTGCTCGAACCATGAAGGGGATTATTTGTGATGTTTTATATTTTATTTAGGTTATTTTGTAATTATAAAAAATATGGGGACTAAATTGCAAAAATTATAATTTTTTTTCTGTGGCCATCCAAGCCCAGCTAAATCATGTAGACACCTTCAGAAGTGTTTTCAAGCTTTGTTTAACATATTTGAATGTGTTTTATGCATTTTTTTAATATTTTAGGGTCATTCTTGTAATTTTAGAAAATTTAAGGACTTACTTGCAAAATTACAAAATTTTTATTCTAAGGCCATAAGTGTTTAGCTAATTGTGATCTTTTGTAAGATTTTCATAATTTTTTGTGATGAATTTTGTGTTTAATTATGTGTTAATTTTATGCAAGGACTAAATTGCAAAGTTAAAAAAATATTAGGGATCATTTACAAGAACTTCACATTTTAGGATTAATAAGATATTTTTGACATTTTAAGAATATCGCTAGTATTCCTTCGATCTTCTAGAGGGTGTAGAAATTATTAAAACTTTTCATATTCCTTCGATTTCTAGTGCGAGCATAAAATATAATTTTGAAAAATTTAGAGACCTATTAGCAATTTTGGCTTTTAGGTCAATCTTGATATTTAAATTACCCATGGAGGGTATAATTCTTATTTCATATCATTTTTGAGTCTTTTAAGTTACCGAATACTTTTATGTCAAAGATATACCTTAAGGGCATTTTGGTAATTTTTTTGGAACCGAGTCCTAGATAGTTATTAGGATGCTTTGATGCCAAAAGTGTACATTTAGGATAGGTTCACCTTTTGATGATCATTTTAAAGTCTTTAGGATTACCGGAATACTTATAGCTCAATGGTGCCCCTCAAGGGTATTTTGGTAATTTTCCTTAAAATTGAGTTGCTTTATGATCACTAGGATACTTACATGTCGAATGTGCATAATAGAGATAGGTTCATCTTTTTATAGAGTTGTGGAGTCCTTTAAGTCACCGGGATTCTTTTATATAGTAGGTAGATTTAAGGGACATTTTAATAATTTACATTAGAACCAAGCCCTATATGATCACCAGGATACTTTTATGTTGAAGGTTTATAGTAGGAATAGGTTAATTTTTTTATAAAGATGTTGAATATTTTAGGGTACTGAGATACTTATATGTCGAAGGTACACCTTAGTGACATTTAATTAATTTATTTAAAATTCGTCCTTTAAGGTCACAGAGATGCGTTTAGGTCAAAGGTGTACTTTAAGGGACATGTTGGTCAAATAGACCCAATTTGGATCCTTAGAGTCGAGTTAATACATTTTGTCTAAATCGAGTCTCAACACAATTTTTAAGTATTATTAATAAAATTAGAATTTTTGCAAATCAAAGCCATGTCTCAGCCTATGAGAAAGGTTCTATGGATTATTTTAATAACAAGACATCCTTTTAAAAATGAAAATTGAGATTTTTTTTAAAAATTTTAAAAAAATAAAACCTTTTGTATTCCTCAAATTCTGTAATGAGGTACAAAAGATATTTTGATTTTTAAACATTTTGCATTTCACTACCTCTCTAATGGGGTATGGAAGAGAATGATAAAAACTCACATGTTCTTTTGGTCTTCTGAGAGGGTGTAAAAGATATTTTGATTTTTTAAAATATTAAAAATTAAATATTCCTATACAAAATAATAAAGTTATTTTGTGAAAATTTTGACACATGGAAATTATAATTAAATATCGAATATTGAAGTAGAATAAAAATCAAGATTTATGTTAAGACATGTTTAATAAGGTACTGATTGCCAAGCATGACAAGAAGGTCAATCCTTACTTGTGGTTGTAACCAACTCCTAGACCCTTTCAAGCAATCTCTGGTAGGAGCATAGATCTCAGAGTTTGTTCTTAAGTGTTTTGCAACCCTTAAACTATGAACTCTGATAGGTTACTTATCTTAGCTAGCAAAGAGATTGGTGGCAACTCTAAAATAAGTGGTAGTTTTATAATGAATATATAAGGTTAAGTCAAGTGAGCAATTTATCTCAACATCTCAGTCCCCAGGCAGAAAAAAAGATTGATAAGAAAAAAATAATGATATGGCCCCTAAAATAAAAGAAAAATAATGATATATAGATATATATAAGAATGAGGGGTACACCCACCATTTAAGTTAGGCTAGTTAAGATTCGTATCCGAGCCAAGTTGCAACAACTAGCAAGGTAGGCAGTTAGGGCAATTCTCATGTACAACATGATGAGTCATTGTACCAAGGGTTAAGCTTACAATGTTTCATTGGTTGTTATACAACATTGGCAGCAAGAAGAGACTATGCATAGGCTGACACAATGAGTAATGTTTGGCCTACGCTTTAGTGATTCAAATTATATCATGAAATATCCCTATGGCAAGCTTAATGGACCTTTCAAATATGCAACAATCCAATCTTCAAGGCCTAAAATAACATCCATGAGATTTAATGAAGTTAGTCTGAAATAGGATAATTTTAGAGCCAAAATCGTGGCCAAATTCAAGTTTTAATGCAATATTACAAAGGGTGAAAAATGCCACAAATTGGGTGAAATGCACAAGCTCTAATGATACATGGCATAATGTATCGATACAATAAACAATTTTGCCCCGAATGTGTTGATACATGCACTTATGTATTAATATATTTTGGCCAAAAATCATGATTTTGACTAAACATAACTTCGTATTGATATAGTTCCTTTAGTATCAAAAGAAACAGTGTAATTTTGAATTTTTAATGATGTAGAGTCCTAATACACACAAAGGTTATGTAGGGATACATATATGCAAAAATGTGAATTTTACGCACATTTGGCTCTCTAAACACCTCACCTAAGCTAGGAATGATGGATGACTAATCCATGCTTGTCTAAATGGTTTCAATGATGCCTTGAATTAACCTTGGATGCCTTAGATGTTGGCCTAGACAAAATGAGGTATCTAAATATCAAACCTTAAATACCAAGAATCCAAGTTGGATTAAACTTCCTCAATTACTTGAAGAAGTGGAACAAATCAAGAGTCTTAGCCCAACTAAGAGTCTGTTTCATACATGGCTATCTTAAACCATCCTAGTTTAACTCAATTACCATTGTATTTCTCCCATAAATCTCCTGAAAAATATAGTAAATTACAGTAACTACCTGCAATCATGAACACTGTGCCAAGGTTATTTAACACGGGCTAGAAAACAATCGAGATATGTCCCCTCATATCCCTTATGATGATGAATTCTCTTTAGACCTCTTATCAACCATTAACATGCTTTATGTCATGTCCAAAATCACCCTACCATAGGCATATATCTATTGTGGACCCGTTCTTAATGATCTATAATGTAAGAATCCATATTAACAAGTCTAAAGATACTTACATTACTAGCACATGTGAGTTTTTCTATGGACACTTGTGTGAAATGCCAAATGAAACTCTTAAAAAGGGTCATGTTTAGTAAACTTGTTTTCTTAGCAAGCACCTATATGCTATCCCTAAGCATCTTTATACTTCAACTTATGAGATCAGTTGCATGCATTGAATGCATAGAAACTTAACATATGCCAGTTTTTATGCTTGGTCAATCCCTTATCTTAAAAATATGATGATAAAGCATGTTTTTGGAAACACAACTTTGATGCATAAGGATCTCATAATTGTAACACATTACAATTCATTTACAAGGCTAATATGTCTTATTGGCTTTATCTAAATATGATATAAATAGCTATTATCGAATAATCTTATGAATAAAGAAATTTTTTCATATTACAGTAATAAAAGCATAATGTATGATACATGAAAATACTAATAGTTAGTGAATTATAAGCTAAAACAATTGGGTTGCAAGGCTTATAATAACAAAGATAGCCTAAACCCAAAATTATTTGAACTTGAAAAATCTTGAACCTAAAATTATTCGAACCTAAAAAAATCCTAAACTCAAATCTAAAAATATCCGAGCTTGAGATGATTTGAATCTTATTGGAAACAACATCCATATTAGGCACCATTCCAATATTAATTTCCTTTGTGAAGTTAAGTGTTTAAATTCTTATATGCATTTAAAGATAGAGGAAGAAAAAAACATCCTTAAATAAGTCTCTCAAGACACACATAAGACAAAGATCTCCCTACAACTACAAAGAATTTAATGTTATGGAAATTAGACAATTTTTGACCGATGATCTTATCTTCAATCAGTGAATCAAACCAATTACTACACCAAATGATCTTATAAGTTCGATTATTTTAATTTTACAATTAATTTATATATAGATTATATACATGTGTCATAGTCATCATTGGTATTAGAGTTTTCTCTTGGCTTGATTTCTAATATTAAATGTGCATGTATTGTAATAATTGATTGCTTGATTTAATATTGTTAAAATCCAAATGAAATATATTCGTATGCTATTAATTTTTATACTAAGTTGTAGACAGCTAATTTTATCTCGATCTTTTCCCCAATAAACTTGAAATATCTAAGATAGAAAATCAAGCACTCGCCTCATTGGGGGTCAACCCCTTTCACAAGGATTAAACGTTTTTAAGACCTCTTTAGTGATACTTGAATGGCCATACGTGAACGTGACAAAAAAACTACCATTTTAAGGGTCGTAGAGAACAAATCTTGGATGAAAAACGAAAATCAAGGTAAAATAAATTTTTTCTTTTGAATTTTTGACATTTGTTTGCACATACAATGTCATGGTCAAATTTTCCAATTTTAGGAATTTTTTGAGATTTTTCAAAAATTTTAAAAAGTTGATCATCATAATTTTTACCAATACTTGTATAGTATTTATGTCGATGTACACTCCAAAAAAATAAAAAAATATTCAAGAAAAATCTAAATTTATTAATTAATTTTGAATTTTTTACTGTACTGCAAGTTTTTGCTCGTGGATTTTTTTGGCATAATTTACTCCAAAATTCAAGTTTTTTCTTTATTATTCCCACCAATAAATGCTTTGAGCAAAGTTTAAATTTAGCTCATTTTTCTAAAGTTGAATTTATTTTTGAAATTTTTTCGTTTCTGAAATATAGATTTTTTATTCCATAAATTTTCTCGATATGATTTTTTTAGTTTATTATTTTTAAAAATTTTCAAATATTTTTATTAAATTCATATTAAATTAGTTTTTGAAAAGTCAATTTATTTTATGAGTTTTGCATTTTTTTCAAGTAATAATTTTTTTATAAAGGTTTTTCTCATAAAATTTTATGAGTTTGGAATTTTTAATTATCTTTTTCTTGCACATAAAATTTATTAATTTTTTATAATTAAACACTTGAAATTCTTATAAGAAAATTTTATTATTTTTATTTGTTTTTATTATTTTGGGCCAAATTTCCTTAATAAGCTTAAAATTGGCAAATTTTAAGTCCATTTCATTCTCTACAAGCCCATTTCTTAATTATTTCAATAAGCCCATTTCATTTCCAACAAGACCCTATTAGGCCCATTTTGATTTTTTTAACAAGGCCTAATAATTTTTTTTTTTCTAAAATTTTTATTCTTTTGGATCCAAAATTTTATATGAATATTTAATTGGACCTTTTACGTGTCTAAATTTCTAATTAAAATTATGAATTTGTAACTTTTTATTTGTTGCAAATTAGTCCTTTCACTTTAAATTTTCCATTCTTTTTTCATAAAATATGCAATTATAATTTTATTTATTCATACATTTTGAGAATTTATATATGTTTATTTTAATTTTAGAATTTGATAGTTCAATAATACAATAATTAATTTAATCATGATTGAATTTTATCATTAAGTTTAATATTATCCAAACTAGACTTTTTAAGACAAAGTTTCTAGATGATGATGTCATGCATGATGCCATCATGAGAAATGACAAATATTATTAATTAAATCTTATCAAAAAGGAAAAAAATTCAAAAAAAAAGGTGATAAAAAATTCAAAAAGCTTTTGGCCAAGGGGTTTCATCAAGTCCTTGGCCCAACTTCACCCTTATAAATAGGGGAGGATGTTTTAAGAAGGTATATTTAGCTTTCAATTGAAAAAACACCAAAAAAAAAAAATTTGCTTAAGTTTTCAAAACTTTTAAGGTAAAAATACTTGCAAAATTTGGAGTTTTTGTTACTCTCATTTATTTTTGTTCTTTTAGTAAGCCAAAATTATGCTTGTGCTCATGGATTTTAATCCATGGCTATGAACAAAGTTTCTTGATTTTATTGTCATATTTAATTTTTATTTGTATTTTGTTGATTTTTATCAAGATAATTTCTATTTGTTGATAGAAATATTGTTGTTTTCATGTACATATATATATATATTTGTTTGTTATTTTCCTTAGTATTATCATTTTGATTTATGTTAATATATTTATTATTTTCATGATTTTATGCACTTTTAAGGTTAGTAAAAATTATGACATGTATGTATAATGATATTCAAAAAAATATGTGATGGAAAAAATTATTTTTTGATGAAATATATGCTGGCTGAAAATGGTTAAGGCCTTTGGACAATATTTTATGCTTGATTTCATGGTATTTTGGATTATTTTTAATATTTGAAATTTGTAATGACTTGAGATAATTTTCCAAATTTTTCAAGGCCTTGGAAGGGTATTTCCATGCTTGACCGAACCTACATGTATGATTTTGTGATGTTTTGATTTTTAGGCTATTTTGTAATTATGAAAAAATTGGGGACTAAATTACAAAGATTACAAAAATTTTCTCATGGCCATCCAAGCTTGGTCGAGTCCATGTGGAGACTTTTAGAGGTGTTTCCCATGCATTTTAATAAGTTTGAATGTGTTTTATGCTCTTTTAACATTTTTTTGAGCTTATTTGTAAAAAGTGAAAAAAAATTGTTCCAAGGTCAAAGGCACTTGATCAAAACTTCCTTGTAATTTTTTATATGATTTTTGTGTTGATTTGGATATGTTTGATGTTTGATTTTATATTTTATGTCTTGTAGGGACTAAATTATAAAAATGAAAATTTACTTCTAGGCCGTATAAGTTTGGTCAAATGCTGCATTGGCCTTTAGCAATGTTTTTTATGCATTATTAACATGTTTTAATTCGTGTTATATATTTTATAGACTTCATGAGTTTTTTTTGCAATTTTTTAAAGTTTAGGATCTTGTTGTAAATATAGAAAAAATTGTTTTAAGGCTAAAGGTATTTGGTCGAATACCTTTTATGATTTTTGTTTGATTCCCATATTAATTTTGATTTTTTTTATGTTGCTTCGTGATGTCTATTTCATGTAGGAATTATTTTGTAAATTTAAAAAAGTTTGGGGACTATTTAGAAAAACCTTGCATGTTAAGGTTAAAACAATCTTTTTCACACCTTAAATTACCAAGTTATGGTATTTCAGGCATTTTAGGAGTATTTTTAGCATTTTAGCCATTTTTAGGGTGAAAATAAAATTTTTTAAAATTTTGTGACTTATTAGCAATTTTTGCACAATTTTGATGTTTAAGTTATCCATGTAGGATATCATTGTTATTTCATATCATTATCGAGTCTTTTAGGGTAATAGGATACTTATATGTCAAAGATACACCCCAGGGATATTTTAGTAACTTATCTTAGAATTGAGCCCTTTATTATCATGGGGATATTTCTATGTCAAAGGTGCATAATAAGGATACGTTTATTATTTTATGAAATTATGAAGTCTTTTAAGGTTACTAGGAATACTTATATGTCGAAGGTAGACCTTAGAGACACTTTACACTAGAACCAAATCCTATGTGATCACCAAGATACATCTATGTTGAAGGTGCACAATAGGAATAGGTTCGTTTTGTTATGGTAATATTGAGTCCTTTAGGTAACTAGGGTACTTTCATGTTGAAGGTATCAGTTAAGGACATTTAGATAAATTACCTTAGAACTAGTCTTTTAGGGTCACCAGGATACTTTTATGTCGAAGGTATACTTTAGGGCTACTTAGGATAAGTTATTATTTTAATAAAAGCGATAATTTTTACAAAATCAAGGTAATGTTTCCAATGTTAAAATAGTACGTGGAACTTTTCCCAGTATATGAGAGGGGTTTTATAGATTATTTTAAAAATGAGATATCTTTCTCAAAATGAAAATTGAGATTTTTTTGAGTTTGTAAAAGTGAAACATTTTGTATTCCTCCGGCTCTCTAGTGGGTGTGGAAGATATTTTGATTTTCGAAAACCTTTTTGCATTCCTCTGGCTCTCCAATGGGGTGCGAAAGATATTTTGATTTTTAAAACCTTTCATATTCCTTCGACTCTCTAGTAAGGTAAGCAAGATAATGATAAAACCTTTCATGTTCCACTAGTCTTTTTGCAGGGTGTGAAAAATATTTTAATTTTTAAAAATATTAAAAACCTGATTTTTTCATCTGGAATAATAAATTTGTTTCATAAAATTTTTCATTTTTTAATATATGGGAATTATAATTAAATGCCAAATTTTGAAATTGAATAAAAATAAAAATTTAGGTTAACTTGTAATTAATAAGGTACCAATTACCAAGCGTCATGAAGGGGATCAAACTTTAGTTGTGATTGTAACCAACTCTCGGATCCTTTCATATGATCTTTGGTATTACCGCATACCTCGGAGTTCATTTTTAAGGGGTTTGTAACCCGTAAAATACAAACACCGATAGGTAACCAATCTCACCTATCCTAAATAGATTGGTGGCAACTCTAAAATAAATAATCATTTCGTAATGACTATTTAGAGTTAAGTCAAGTGAGCAATTCATCTTGATGACTCAATCCCCAAACATGAAAACAAGAAAAAATAATGATGATATATATAGATATATATAGAAACGAGGGATACAACTACCTTTTAAGTTGGCCTAGTTAGGATTTGTTTCTAGGCCATTTTACGATAGCTTGGCGACTCCAAAGGTTAGAGAGTTAGGCCTAAAATTAATTACGTGTTAACTAAATTTTGATAATTCAGTTTCAACCGATATTTAGTTATAATTTTCAGTATTTCCAAAATAAAGTTTTTTATTTAAATAGAAATTCTAGTTTATTTATTTCATTTTTTAACTAACGCTTTTGTTTCTTTTGCAACATTATTTTTTTAGGGCATGTAGGATATGTTTTTTATTATATTTTTGAAAAAGTCAAGTCATTAAAGGTTTGTTCGTTCCCCCACCACATTGTGCACATGCATATCATTATATTCTCCTCCAAGCATATGGAGGGGGCATACGTTACCCAATATTTTAGGAAGGGGTTGAAGTAGCTCTAGCTTTTAAGGTGTTAGCCTTTGTCCGATTCAGTGAAAAACTTATCGAGTGTAAATTCCTACGCCTGCCTGAGGTGTTAGCCTCATTACGGGCATGGAAGATACTCTTACTCAAATTGAACCTTTTCTTACATAAACCCACTATGGATAAGGATTAGGAAACCTCATCAATTCTTTTCGGACTCAGGGAACAATTCAAAAACCTATTTACATGTCCAAGACGAACTTCATGTAATGAACCATGGGGCCTCACCTTGTTAGAGCCATACCAAATTTTAGAAGTTACCAAGTTCGGTGGACAAGAGGGAATGCTTCTAACCATTTACTTTTATAATTTAATTTTCTGATAATAATAAATGTATATTGTGTTGCTATGATAAATCATATTTTTTATTTTATTTTATTTATTTCTCACTTTGATTTGCCCTATTGTGCTAAATTTTCTTGAAATAATTTTTTCTAATAGATATTTAATTTTAATAAAAATTTTTGTAACCAAAAAAATAGATTTCATGAATTCTTTTTTTAGAAAATAATAATAATAAAAAAAAGTGCAAATCAATAAAAAAAAGACAAAAAGAAAAAGAAGAAAGAAATAAAGACAAAAAGAAAAAGAAGAATGAAATAAAGAAAAAAATCAAAATCAAAATAATAAAATTTTTGAAGCCTTTGGGCCTACAAAAGAAAAGGAGAGGATGATATTAGGATTTTTCCTTTTCAATTTTTCACAACATCTATATCCTATAAAAACTTGTAAATTCATTTGCATCTACAAGGTTTACATATTCATTTGTTTGTATATTCATATATTCATATATTCATAATTTTCACGAGTTTCTAATTCATTCCATTTGTTGCATTGAAAGGACTAAGGAATGGGTGACTATTTAGAGGCAAGAATTAGTACGTTAGGTCCATCCCAGAGGAATTTGGACACGAGGTTCATTGAATGAAAAAACTGCATGCGAAATTGCTTGAAATAACTATTGGCATTCTTGAAATAGAGTTTGTGAAAGAAATGCCATCATCTATATGAGGTCATTGGGCATGACTTTGACAACTCAGTTGGAAGCACAGGTTAGCACTCTAGAAATAACTATCAGGGAAGTCAGATGAGATGTGCAAGAAATAAAGGGACAACTTTCCAAGTTGATAGAAAAGATGGAGGCAAACCATTGTGAAATCACAACAAACATTGATGAAACATCGTAAAAAAAAGTAAAACAAAAAAGATGGAAGCATAATTTTTTAAAGTAAAACACAACAAATAATGATCGTTAGAGGGAAAGAGTTTGAAAATGTAAAATCAATAAATCAAAGTAATAACCCTAATACTACTACTGGCTTATTCGATACAGAAAGACAACCCTTATTTAAAAGAAAAAGTCTTTATCTCTAAATTGATATCATTTAAGTGTTTTAATAAGATGATACTATTTCCAATAATGTAAATGTTTTTAAAAACAAGATAATGAAAAATCTCGAGAATACTAATGATCGATCTTGAAAATGAGCTTGTACACTTGCATTCATTTCCCTGTGACTAGAACCATGATTATTTGACAGACCCAAAACTTTAGGGAAGTAGTTTTTACCAAACAGTGATTCCCTAAGTGAAGAGTGAAATAAGAAAAATCACTTTATCACCTAGGGGAATAACAAAAATTTTTTAAGAAGAAAAACCATTTTGAAAAATTTTGGGGACATTCAAAAATCATTAAGTCAACCCACAACTGAACACACCCACTTTGAAAATTAAATCCATCTTTTTTCAACTTGACCTTCTGTCCCCTTTCCAACTTGACCTTCATGGCCAATTTTGGTACCTATTAAAGAGCTAACTATTAGGAGAATTAAAGGAACACTAACTTGGTCTGATTGTTAAAGAAATTCATGTTTCAGATGACCTGATCCATTTATGCCTAGGAAATAAGCATATTTCTTATCCACGATGGAATTTTTGAGTTAACCAAAGTTTTTTAAGCTTTTTAACCTATATTGAGGAAAACCTAAATTATGATTCAAGAAATTTTCCAGCAAAAGATCATTAGTCCTTGAGAAACTTGAATATCAAGTGTTTTTAACTCAAAATTTAACAAAATATATTTTTTTAAAATTATTTTAAGAAACTTAAAAAGGTGTCATGAAAAGAAACAATGGTTTCTCAAATTAAAGGGCACCAAATTGGAATAAAACTTAACCCATGGGAATAAGGACGTAAAATAAGAATTTGAAACTAAGAATTTGAAACTTATCAAGGAAAGATGATGACAAAGGATTTAAAAAGAAGTTATCTTTCCTTGGGTGTAAGAAGATCAAAATGTGTCCTAATATTGAAATAATAAGGCTGGTTGGATTAGATTTGAAAGATAGTGAAACAAGGTTTCGATCTTCAGATAGCTCAAAGCATATGCTTCATTTACTATCATTTGCATTTCAATTGTTTGCATTATGGATACCTGCATGTACATTTGCCTCTTTTTTGATACTTGCATTTGCATTATTGAGACGACATTGCATTTGCATATTTCATGAACATTTCCATAAATCTTGAAAGTGGCATTCTTTTATAAATGTTTTCATTTTTGGATCGATGTATTGTCAGACTTAATAAAGTAATTGTGATTACATCAATCATTGATCAATCAAAAGAGTTTTCAAAGTCTTTGATGGTGTTTTTCAAAGCATTCAAAAGTTTTCAAAGCCTTCGATGGTGAAATTCAAAGCATTTCAAAAGTTTTTTGTTTCAAAATAAGTCTTCAAATGTGAAATCAAAGCATTTTAATAAGTTTTTAAAATTTTTGGTGGCATATCCAAGGCTTATGGTGATAGCAACTAGAATAATTTTCAAAGACTCTAATGTCATATCCTAAATCCACTAGTGGTGGTTATTAAACTTATGTTCTTCATGCAGGTCAGAACTCAGCTTTGATGAGACAAAAAGGTAAACCCTCTTAGAAGATTCCATGGAAGGAAAATTGAGGATAGGCCCACAAGAATGCCAATCCGACAAAATTCAATGAGTTAGTGAATGTCTATCAAAGACATTTAGTCTAAGGATTATCAACCTTAAGGTAGTATACCAATCAGGGATAATTTCTATCTTAACTTTAAATTTTTGTATCTTTCTTTTTATGACTCTGTGAATTTTGAAATAAAGTTTGGTTTATAAATAGTGTGCATTCTGTCATGACCATTATTTTCTTAATAATGATTTCCAGTATCTAGGATAATGGGAATATTTTGAAAAATTTTCCTTTAGTAAATGATCATAATTAGTTGAACTCTCTCAGAAAGTTCCTTCATTTCCATTTATATGATTGTCCTAAACATTCAACCATAGACCTTTTACA
>JBBYHK010467851.1:0-20950 GCA_038382065.1 Adansonia grandidieri
ACTTTCCACATTCACTAAATGATATTGATCTCAGTAATAACAATTTATATGGAAAGCTCCCAAGATGGATAGGGAATCTGTCACATTTGAAGAGATTAGCTTTGTCCAACAATCATTTTGAGGGTTCCATTCCATTGGAATTTTGCAACTTGTATGACTTGGAATTTTTGGAGCTTTCTAAAAATAATTTATCTGGCTCCATACCATCTTGTTTCAATCCGCCGTACATACGGTATGTCCACTTAAGCAGAAATAAAATAAGTGGTCCATTAACACATGCTTTTTATAACAGCTCTTCATTGGTGACACTAGATCTCAGAGGAAACAATTTGACTGGCAATATTCCAGAATGGATTGGCACAGTTTCTGCTTTGAGTGTCTTTCTTTTGAAAGCTAATCATCTACACGGTGGAATTCCATTTCAATTATGCAAGTTACAATGGCTGAGCATCATAGATCTTTCTCAAAATATGTTTTCTGGATTTATACCTTCTTGTTTGGGTAATTTAACTCTAGCAACAACAATTGAGAAGTCTTTGGTAGGGGACGGTGAGTATATAGCATCTGAAAATGGGGTTTTATTAGCGATGCTACGATACAATTATGATATACCACATATCTATCCCGCTAGCTACATGGAAGAATGGATAGAGTTTACAACAAAGAATGGGTTCTATCCATATGGGGGCAACATTCTTGACTACATGACTGGTATGGATTTATCTTGCAACAAGTTAACTGGGCAAATCCCACCGGAACTAGGAAACTTGAGTGAAATTCATTCATTAAACTTGTCACACAATAACTTGATTGGAGTTATACCCTCATCGTTTTCTAAACTTAAGCAAATTGAGAGTTTGGACCTTTCTTACAACAACTTGAGTGGTAGAATCCCCCTTCAGTTGATTGAGTTAAACTCTCTAGAGGTTTTCATTGTGGCACATAATAATTTATCAGGCAGTACACCAGAAAGAAAAGCTCAGTTTGGGACCTTTGATGAAAGCAGTTACGAAGGAAACCCTCTTCTATGTGGACCTCCATTGCATAACAGTTGCTCTAAAACTAGGTCATCATCAACAACACCAACAAAATTAGATGATGAAGAAGAAGGTAGTTTCTTGGACACATATGTTTTTTGTGTGACTTTTCTTGTTTCCTATGTAGTTGTGTTATTGGGAATTTTCATTGTCCTGTACATAAATCCATATTGGCGGCAAGCATGGTTTTCTTTCATTGAGTGTTGCATCATTACCTGTCGTTACTCAATTGTGGGCAATTTTCTTGAGTTACACATCTTCAAGGGATGTGCTTAGCTATCATGGGAGCTCTTGAAATTTTTCTTTCACGTGAATTAGTGAAGATTTCAATGAAGTTGGTCTATGTTGTCCTAGGAAAAAAAGTTTGGTGATTTGATCTTATAAATGAGGGAATTTCTTCAGTTTTGTTGGTTATATGTTTGTACGTAAATATTTAATTCTCTCTCTTTTTTTCTTAAATTTTTATAAGCCAACATTTTATTAAAGAAAGAGAACAAAGAAAGTAGGAACAAGGAAGTGCCAATAAGCTCGCCAAAACAGGAAGCAAGATTGGTGAAATAGGCCATCAAACAAGCTAGATCAGACCAGAAACACCATATCAAAGATGGAAAAAAAAAATAAAGCTTTAACAAGAAACAAAAATCAACTGGTTACCACCACCCCTAAGTATTCATATCCATCGACCCCTACCTAAAAAACAATGCATCGGACATGCCATTAGCTACTTAATTTATAGATTTTGTGTACTTTGACATACATACTTGCAGACAAAAGCAATCAACTTCGTTGAAGATCAAGCATAACTTTCAAGGTCTTTTCTCATTCTTTCTAACCCAATTTTACTATAATCGCTGAATTAGATTCCACAATAGTATTATTAGTAAGAATCTGAATTCAACTAGAATTTTTGAACATGTACTTTGCTGGTTAGTTTTTGTTTTTAAAAAATGCTAAAATAGCATTTATATAAATAATAACTTTCTAAAGTTCAGAGAGTTTTCTTAAAAGTAATGATCATATTAGTTTATTCGAATAAAAATTAAAAAAAAATAGAAAGGGCAAAAAGTACTTGTAGCATTGTCACTTGAAAAAACACAAACAAAGTTACGCTATAAAAATTGCAAATATTTATAGGAGGAATAATTCTTTATTTTTGCCCTTTTTATTAATAATTAAGCAAAATAAAAATTGCAAATAATAGACATGTAATGGGTTCACAACTAAAACCCTTTTTAATTTATGATGGAAATTATTAAACCTACAACATTAACAACATCCTCATGCTAAAGAAAAACCAATAATATGGAATAGACCAAAACATTACCAAATTTCTCGAAAAAAAAGAAACCATTACCAAATTTAGGGAGACAAAAAAGGTTTGTCATTTGTAAATTCTAGTTACATTCTTTATCCTAAATTATAGCCTAAGATTTGGAAGCTCTACTCTAAAGCCAGTATAATTAATAATAATCCATAAAACAAACCAATAAAACGTCAAATATCAAATATTTGGCACAATTTTTTTCAAGTATCTACCCACAAAATACCGAGTGTCATTCAAAAATACCATTACAATTAGTTGAAATATAAATATAATCATTATAAAATTAAAAAACAAAATAAAAGACTAATTTTGTTGTTGGTCCCTGTACTTACAAAATCTTTGAAATTTATTCCTTCTACTATAATTCATGAAAATTTGATCTGGTACCATTTCGATTTGAAAATCTCTATGCAATCGATAAGAACGTGTTTTTATTCCCATTAAAATATTCTGACGTGGGTTTTTTATTGGCTAAAAAAAAAATATAAGGATGATGTGAAACGTTTTAGCCACATGGATTAATAGGTAAATAATAATTTTCAACTTTATGCAAGTAAATTATTTAAAAGAAAATAAGTAAGTAAATTATGGTGAAATAATTTCCAAACCCGCTCGCCTAATCTCAAAATTTTTCAAAACCTTAGCTTGAGAATCATTTTTCACAAATCTAAAATTCTGTAACATTTAATTGAATTAGGTTGAAGAAAAGCCAAATCGGTTAGAAATTTTTATTTTCTCTTAACCCTAACCCATCCAAACTTGTTAAGTATGTTCTAGATGAATTGATCAAAACTTAGAATATTAATATTGGAATCAAAGGACAAATATGGAGTTATATCATAAAAGAATTGAAGATTGGAAGCTAGAAACGAAATCAATTGATGGAAAACTTGAAGAAATTGTGGAATTTTAAGGGTTTATCAAATAGAATCAATTTAGCTGGTAATATCTTCTTAACTAAATAGGGAGAGGTCAAGATGGGTGAGCATACTTTGCATAAATTGGAACTCTAATAATGAAGTTTCTATCTAGAGAGTCAGGATCTTTAGTAATTAACCCAAAAAAATTAATTTTCATTGTTGGAAAATTTGGTTTTTTGGTAAGCTTTTGAAAGGCTCATTTATAGTTTATGATACGAACACACTTCATTCAATAATGAAACGAAATCAACGTTATACGGGAAATGTAATATGCACTTATGATTATAGAGCTGATCCAGTGTATTGTTATTGTGGAAAGAAGGTTCACAATTTAAGGTAAATTGATTGTCAAATAAATGGTTTTGACGTTACCAGCAATTGATTTATACTAATATAATTTTTAGACAACATACTTCACCTTCCTATATTGATCTCACCAGATCTGTCAGGCTTTTTTATTACATATTAATATCAAAAACTTGATATTTAAAGTAAAAAAAGATGAAACAAAGTTTTGCTTATATTGAATATTAAGATTCTAGAGTCAGGATTTTGGTATAAACTAATTCCTTCAAAGTGACACCTTTTTCTGGCTCTTCTAGAAGTATCAGCACTTGTTTGTTCACTTGTTGCAATATGTTTAGGAGAAGTTCTTGTTTTCCTAAACCTGGAAGTCTTAATTGTTACCTACAAAACATAAAATTATAAGTATAGTGATAATGAATAATAATATATCACTTATAATACAGTAGTTGATCTTACATTTCCTAGTCTTTTTATACATCCTAACTTGTTGTGTCTTTTTTCATGGCAATAAAAACATGTCATCTTTCTCCCTACCTTTGACACTTTGGTTTTTCTCTTTCCTTCAGGTGGTTCCCTTCTTTCCTTGGTAAGCCTACTACGCATCCTTTTTACTATAGGAGGCAAAATCGCTTTATCACTAATTTCAGGCTAGAACAACCTTCCTTTAACTGGGTTCAGTATGTGCTTGTATGCATATAAATATGTTTCTTTATGATACCATGAGCTTAATAATGGAGAGGATCGGCTCTCTCATACATGATTGCACTCATCAAATGTTGATGCGGTAGAGGTCCACAAAGAAAAGGATTTCCCAAGTAATTGCTTTCATCAAATGTTGCAAACTGAGCTTTGTTATATGGAATACTACCTGACAGATTGTTGTAAGACACGTTGAAGAGTTCTAGATAGTTTAACTCTATCAACTAGACTGGGATTCTCCACTTATGTTATTTTGAGAAAGGTCCAAGCTCTTAATATACTTAAGCTTTGAGAACATTAAAGGCATAAACCCAGTGAAATTGTTGTACGACAAGTTTAATGAATGGAGCTCACCCAAATTTCCAATTTCAAATGGGATTTCGCCCATAAGCCTATTGCAAGATAAATCAATTTCGGACATATACTAAAGAATATTACCTGAATACGTGTACAATCATTTCATTGTTGTAAACGCTACTTGTTCCTCCACATAGCAGCTAGGATAATTATGTCATAAATCTTTGTATTCTTTGTCAAAGTCCTGTAATATTCTAATCATAGATGAATAACTTTGACCTCGAAAAGCCTTCTCATACTTTAGGTTAAGAGTTAGATTACTGAAACAAGAAGGAAGAAAACCAAAAAGCTTGTTGTGAGAAAGATCTATTATGATTAAGGAGTTCAATTTGCATATCTGACTAGGAATTTCACCCTTAAAGTGATCAGCTTTCAAAATGAGGATACTTAAAGCCAAAAGGTTGCCAATCTAGTATGGAATTTTGCCAATGAATTCATTTTGGCTAATATCTAAAGTCGTCAGTGAAGAGCTGTTGTGAAGCAGACGTGACAGTGGACCACTTGGTCTATTTTCGCTCAAGTGGAGATGCTTTATGTTTAGTGAATTAAAGCAAGATGACATAGAGCCAAATAAATTGTTCTGGGAAAGGTCCAAATATTAAAGCAAACCTAAATTGCAAAATTCAAGAGGAATAAGATCATCCTAAAGATAGTTGGAAAAATTTGGTGCTTGCAAGCTTGATATGCTCTATATCCATCTTGGGAGCTTACCAGAGAAAGAGTTATTACTTAATGCTATATTAATAAAAGAACTGGTGGCTGAGATATCAATTAGAGGTATCTCTCTGTAGAAGTTATTGCCGTCTAAAAATAACACTTCTACTGAACTTGAGCTAAATATTGTAGGAACTTTTTTTCCGATCAAGTTATTATTTGAAAGTCTGAGAGTCTTGAATGAGTTACTCTTAGCCAACTCATCGAGTATTCTTCCACAAAAATTATTAAATGATAGGTCTAAAGACAATAAAGACTTCAAACCACCTAGGCAAGGAGGAATATTACCTTCAAAAGCATTTTGAAACAAGGATAAAGCCTCTAAATGTGGAAACATTGAACAGACGTTCATCGGAATTTTCCTTTGCATCTTATTCTAAGACATGTCAAGTTTAAACATGTTAACATTAGTATGTTTTGGTAACTGTAGAGGGCCTTCAAAAGAATTGGCTCCCATGAAATATGTTTTAATCTTGTATTATTCTAGAACAACCAAGAGGGAACTTTTCCACCAAAGTTGATGTATGAAAGGTCAAGATATTTCAGGTCACATTGATAATAAAGGAAGTTAGGGAGTTCTTTAGGGTAACTTTTCAAATTTTCATCAGACTACTTTAAAATTGTAAAACAAAAATCGTAAAAGTTAAAACTTAAAATTTCAGCATAGAAATTTCATATAATACTATTACAAAAGTAAAGGTCAAGTTTATGAGATGAAATATATATATATATATATATATATATATATATATTCTTCAATTTTCATGTATCATTGTGTAAAAAGCCAACTTAAAAAGAACAAAAATACTGCCCTTTGGAATTAGCAACATAAATTTCATTTTTTTAATATATAAATATTTGAGTAGCAAAGGATTTCTTTTGTCAAAACTCCAAAGTCCAAATATCCAATGGCAAATGGAATATAATGATTTCAAATAGTAATTAAAATGTTCTTTATTAGTTGATACCTTTAGGAGCCACAAAATCATGCAACTTATTATAGCTGAAATCCAACTCCTCCAAATTGTGCAAAGCTTCTAGCTCTATCAAGACTTACAAATATAATTAAATCACACAATCAAGAACACAAATTATGTTGTCCAAGCAAACTAGGTTACTCATCAAGAATTTAAGTTTATTGGTAAAAAAAAGATCAAAATGCAGTTCCACCTTTAATATTTATCGACTGTCTCAGGGGGTTACTTTTTATATTCAAGGACTTCAAATTTGAAAGTCCACTAAGCACTCCCAATATGCTGTTGTTCAAAAGATTGTTACTCAAATCAAGTTCTTCCAAATTGATCAACCTCAATTGTCTTTCGCTATCTATAAAGAAGGTTGAGAAAAGTTCATCACTTGATAATATATAAAAGATTTATGAGATATAATTAAAATAACAAAAAATTTCTAGAGGAATAATTAGTACATAATACATACCTTCAAAAGATTTAAAGCTTTCAATTTCATTGTAACTCATATCCAACTTCTTCAACTTTGTCAAATTATTCAATTCTATCCAATACTAAAAAAGATAATGTACATGACGATTGAGGAGCAACCCCCCATAATTAACACATTTATTATGACTTGAAAATAAAAAATGAGGTGAAGCAAGTCTTTATGTAAGAAAAAGTTTACGGTATCTTTTAACTTACTTCCCCATATTTAGAAAGATTTAATCAATAATCAAAATAGCTAGTTCTATTCTACCTTTAATATCTATAGATCCTTGCAACTTGTTGTTTATAGTGGAGAAGGACTTTAGATTTAATAGCCCGCTAATGTATGCAAAAATGTTGTTCTGAAGGAGATTATTACTCAAATCAAGCTCCTCTAAATTTATCATTAGTTGTCCCAGGCTTCCTATAAAAGATTTACATAATAATTCCATTACTACAAATTAAAAATGAATCCATTGAATATTAGGATATCAATTTATACTTTGAAAGGACCAAAAGCTTTCAATTGCATTGGAGCTTAAATCCAAGTTCCTCAACTTCTTCTTTCTATTTAATTCTAAATACATTCAAGCCCAACAAAATAACAATTAAGGGAAAAAAAGGTGCAAAAATCTTTTTATTCATGCCCAAAAAGGAAAAAAAAAAAAAAAAGCAAGCTTTCCTTGGATATTAACAGATCCTTTTTTATTCATTTGCAGCCAAATTTAAAGTTTTTAAAAATGAAAGACACCCGTATGTAAGAGGAGATTGTTTTTCAAATAGTTTCCCCTTAAATCAAGAATTTCCAAATCACTAAGTCTTAAAAGCCATTTAAAACGTGCTAGTAACATATAAAAACTTTAACATTCATCACTCTCACATATCATATTATATATCAAGTTGGTACTACATAAAAATCCTCTAAAACAGACATGAAATTAACTTTACCATTAGTACAGTCTGACCCTGTGAACTCCTTTCCTGCTAGATATAGAGATTTAAGGGATGAAAGCTCGCTCAATGACAATAACATGCTCTCATTGAATTTGTTAAAATAATAAATTAGTCAACTTATTTAGCATAATTTTAGTATGTCAATTAGTAATTGATTTCTATTTTTTTATTTAGTTTAGCTCAATTATTTCTATTTCTTTCTTTAGTTTAGTTCAATTATTTCTATTTTTTTATTAAGTTTAGCTCTTTATATATAAATACACATTTGTACTAATACTTTTACAATATAAGAAACACAAGAAATACAAGAAATATAAGAAACTCTTTCTCTTCTTTGTCCTCTTTTCCTTCTCGTCCACTAATCTAAGATTTCAACATGGTATCAGAGCCTTGTCAGAAAAAAAAAAAAAAAAAAAAGAGATTTTCGGGCTCTATATCTTTAGGATTTTTTAGCTAGTTTTCGGGATCCTCAATCCGTCTTAAAGCAATTTGGTTAATATCAAATTGTTCTTCTCTTTCTGAAGTTCACAATGGACGAAATCTCACTCTCAGATACCTATTCACATGCGCCACAGAAATCCGCTGCTAGCAAAACGCAATTTTTCAGATTGTGAAAAGTAGAAGATGACCAAAACGATGTCTTTTTGGCATTCAGTAGTCATGTCAAACAGCTGCATCATCATCCACGTAAGCAATGAGGTCAAGTCATAATTCATGTCAGTAGGCCACGACAACACATGTTAGCATAAAGGAGGTCTAATCATCGACACGTCATTAAACACGTAGGCACATGGTGGTCCAGTCATTGCCATGTCATCCCACATAACACGTGTTCGACCTCTATTTCTCCATGTGTTTCTCTGTCATTGCTACGTCATCATCTCGATAAGCGGCTACGTCGTCCTTGACTCATACGTGGTATACACGTGTTATAATTTTATTGATAAACGTGTCCTGTAGCACCACATCAGCTTTTCTTCTCTTCTAGTCTGATTCAGTTTGGTTCGGTTCAAAAATTTTAACCATCAATCAATTCATCCTCTTTTTGTTCAGTTCCTTCATAAATCAAATCGGTTTCTAAGGTTTTCGACCATCCTGAATTCTTTCAAGATCAAGTTTTCAAACTCAAGCTCTCATCTTCTATGCCACCTTGAGTTTGAGGGGGCTGTTAAAACAATAAATTAGTCAACTTATTTAGCATAATTTTAGTATGTCAATTAGTAATTGATTTCTATTTCCTTATTTAGTTTAGCTCAATTATTTTTATTTCCTTATTTAGTTTAGGTCAATTATTTCTATTTCCTTATTCAGTTTAGCTCTTTATATATAAATACCCACTTGTACTAATACTTTTACAACATAAGAAACATAAGAAATACAAGAAATATAAGAAACTCTTTCTCTTCTCTTCCTTCTTTTCCTTTTCGTCCACTAATCTAAGATTTCAACAGAATTGCTTGTAACTCAAGTCAAGGATTTCCAATTTTCTTAATGTAGATGATAGCTTTGCAAAACCGAAAAATGCATTCTTTCAATGTGTAGAGGTTATAATTGCTATGCAAATCAAGAGGAAAAAAAACCACACGACGCATGCAAACGAAAAAAAGAAACTAACGAAATTACAAATTTTTGTCAATAGATATTGATTTGCATTCGATCACCAACTTGCTATATGAAAGGCAACAAACCTTAATTGTCTACAAAACCAGCAATTTTATTCTTATTCAAAATAAACTCTTTAATTCTCTAAAAGGGAGAAGTAAAGAGACATTGAGATAGCCATATCCACCTCTGGTATGATTAAGAGAAAGTTTTATGACTCATCTACTGGTGATGCTACACTCAATCCTTTCCCATTGATAACAATTCGAACCCTTTACATCCACCCAGTTGCACAAATAGTAAGGATCATTGAAGAAAGATTTGAGTTGCAAGAGAGAACCCTCTCGTGCCCCAAGCACTCCTCAGTTACAAACCACCATTTTATGAACAAAACTATCAGTAGTATCCAAAACCATTAAGCTCCATCATATCAATATGTTGGAATCACTCAACAATGCTAATAACTTTATGCATTTGATAGCAATGAGTCTCTAAATTTATACACTATTAGAAACCCATATATACCACAAAAGTTAGACCCACCTACTAGTTAATTTTTACTCTATAGAAGTATGTCGGTGATAAATTGCCAAAATTGTTTCCCTTTGTTATACTATGTTAAAATAGTCAATTATTACGTCAGACCAAAGCATATCTAGTTTGCATAATTTCTTAATTTAAGACTTTTAAAATTCATTTTAGATTGAATGACTATATAAAATTAGGAAGTCGGCTCCTCTCCAGTCCAATATTTGGACTAGAGCGGCTAGTCCATTTTCTGATCTCGTCAAAAAAAAAAAAAAAAACTTTCTATTGATTTTTTGTTTCATTTAATTTTCTTCTTGATTTTTTCTTTTTAAAATACAACCGGTGCTTCAAATTAAATGTAGGGATTTTATTTTATTTAATATTTTCAATATTTTCTATTTTTCTTTCATTGTATTTCATTATCATATATAATTGAAATAATAAACTTGAAAGACATTACTTGAATAATGTTTATTAAGATTTGAGCCTCCAAAATTTAAAGAATTACAAAAAATAATATTGTTGAGCCATCCAAAATTTGCAATGTCAACGTTACATGTTTTCTATTTTAAAAGGAAAAAAATTCAAGATGAAAATTAAATGAAATTAAAAATCAATTAAAAAAAACATTGCATTTGATTTGAAGCGTTAATTGTATTTTTTTATACTCTTCAAGATCTTGACTTTGTTGTCAACCATTGAAAAAAACACCTTCGCCATAATCTATAGAGAGAGAATTTTGATTCCATTTTAGTTTGATTTCTATGCACGTTTTGGAATATTTGGTATATATCTAATTACTTTTCCACAAGTTTGAATGTTGATGGATTGGAATGAATATTTTTATTAATTTTTCATAATCTTACATTTCATTAATCCAAATAATCCCATTCGAAACTTCTTAGGTCTAGCAAAGATTAGGAACCTCAAGGCTTCTAATTAGCATGTTTCTTCTCGCGCCTCAAGGAGACAATCGATTTCAATTATTTCCCTTTTTTATTATATTTATTATTTCACTGTAAAGATAATTTAATAGAACTATTTGTGAAATAAAAAAGATTGATACATTCAGTGGTGTGCCTTGACAACATGAAGTCCGGGTTTATTTTATTTTACTCCATAATTGTCAAATTGCGTTGTGAAAATTCTTCTGGCTATTAAACCTCAAGACCCTTATGTCCATTCCAACTATCACGTCAAAATTGTAGTATAAGAGGCTCTATATCTTGCTTTGTCATGTTAGTCGACTTACGTAGTTTACTTTTCAAGAAGACTTTCAACTTTGACGTCGTCATGTAATCGATTCTTGCTGGCATGATTTTTTTTTTTTGCAATAACTACGTTGTAATTAAACAATCAATATTTTTATGTAAATATTACATATCTTTTTAAGTAAAATTCAAAATTGATTGTTCCATGAGTCTTGCTTGAGAATGAGTTCAAATCTCTAATTCCTTGAATAAAAAAAATTTTAATTTATTTCCTTTTTTTCTCTTTTGTTGGGTACATTGATGCTTGAATTATGATAATTCATTTTAGATCATTTCGGATTCTGATAATTCAAGTTCGATACTTGAATTATGACTTAATAAGCGATGTTATTATTAAAATAATAAATTTTTTTCCTAATTAATGAGTAAAAAACAATAAATTCCATTGCAATTTCAGTTTGTTCCATATATTTAAATAATATAGACCATGTGGTCTTAATTAACAGATCACTACTTTCTTGAAATTAATCCAAAATTACTTACAATGCTTGTAATGTTATACCCCAACAGTCTATGTATGCCATAACAATGTGATATGGTACCGGTGTTGTTATTAAAATTAAATTATTTCTGAATAATCTTATATACATAATGATGGTGAAGGACATCAGGAAAATGATGAAGTAATAAAAGGCAAAAGCATTATGAATTTTTTTTTTTTTGGGTACATGAGAGAAGTAAGCCACCCATTATTGTTAAAGTCGAACATTTAAAAAGCCACTGAGAAGCTCGATTCAGGAATGCTAAGAAGTGTAGTGATGAATAAGATGTACCTGAGAGTGTTGAAATTGAAAAGACTGCTTAAGGGTCTTAAATTTAATTTTTAACATTCGAAAGCATTATAGATGGTGAAATGGAGTAACTTTTCATTACAGACAAGCTTGAAAAAACAATTGAAACTTTACTCTGGAAAATGAGTCCATCATTGTTGGTAATCAAAAAGCATGAAAAATTGTGAAGGGGAAAAACGTAAGTCACAAAGATCTCAAGCAGCCAGAAAACATAGAGTAAAAGCATAATAATAAGAATGCCAACAGGGTCTTAGGATTTACACCGTATTAAATAAGCCCAATCACATTCATATAACACATGGTTTGAATTTTCAACGAACTGATTACAACAAGGACAAAAACTTTGCTCCTCTGTGAGCGATAAGCCTCTGTTTCGAAGAAATAATTTAGTAGGGATTCTTTCCAAGACAACTAACCACAGAAAACATTAGACTTTATGCGGAATTTTAAGACTCCATAATTTGCAAAACTACAAGAAGGACTGTTGCTTTGAGAAGTGGTTAAGCATAGTCGACATCTTATTAACCGAGAAATTTCCAAGTATGTCATGCTTCCATATGATCTTGTCTTTTTTAGTGGAAATCATATTAACATTTTCCAACTTAACTAACAATTCTCTCAACTGGTCAGCCTCCTAATAATAATAATAATAATAATAAGACGGTATGTGCATTTGCGTGGGAAACCAAGCAAAAGAGAAGACCTTATTTTTCCATTAGACTAAAACTTCTTACACGTTAACTAAAAAGTACGAGCTTATTGTCAAGCAACTTGGAGTTATCTTCACCAACAACTCTCTCTCTCTCTCTCTCTATATATATATATATATATATATTTGAATAAAGGAAACTGTAATATGTGCTTGCATTGCGTGTAAAACCAAGCACTTCCACGAAACAAAACTTTGTATATGTCAAATTTCAAAATTATGCAATTACCCAAGTGTGTGCCTTGCGTATAAAACCAAGCGGAAGAAAAGACCTTATTTTTCGACAAAACTAAAACGTTTCACATGTTAACTAGAAAATAGAAACTCATCGTCAAGCAAGTTGGAGTTAGTTTCACCAATAACTTAATAATTTTTTTTAAGTATAAAGGAAGCCATTACTTAGAAATAGGGGTTTGGTTACTAATACTAAAATTTGAATGTCAAGTTTAATAAATACCACTTTTTAAAGATGATTCTATGAATCAATTAAACTAAATTTGAGTCCAATAACTTAATAATTTCTGTTAAGAGGACTACTCCCTCTCATTGCACTTGTTGCTAGTAGACCAATACTTACCTTTTCCTTTTAACTTACTCTTTGCTATTTACTTGTTACTTTTTTCACTTTATTTGGATTCATATTTTCAAGTATAAAAGCAAGATGCAAAATGCATTTTGATTTAAAAGTAAGTATTTTTTATCAATTAAAAATTAAAGAAAAAAATCATTCTATATACACGACACTGCCATGTGTGAATTTATATTTTCTTTTATTAATTTTTTCTCATTTTTTGCTAAATTACTGTAATTTTGTTTTCTCCTATTTGCTTCTGCTACATAAAATAAAAAAAAAAATCATATATAGCAAATAATATTAACCCAGTGAAACTAAATAATATCTTCAAGTTCTTTTCTTCCCTTCAAACTCTTGAAAGTTATCAAAATTGAACAACCAAAGGAGCCTTAGATTTTTGTTTCTAGGCATAGCTAATCTATTGGAATTTTAGTTACAGATAAAAGAGTAGTTTACTCACCAATGCTCAATTCCACTGCACATTCTCCGAATTGAGAATTCAAATGAATTGCTAGTCAAGAAAATTACACTATATTCCGATGGACATAATTTACAACAAATTTGCAATGGGACAAATATGCCTTTGCGTGTAAAACAAAGCAAAATGAGCTTACTTTTCACAAACTAGAAATTAGTAAAAATTCATTATCAAAGTATGACTATGACCTATGAGAAGTGTCAAGCAAGTTGGAGTCAGTTTCTCCCATAATTTCTATCAAGATGACTCAATAATTTTGAATATGTAACGATTACAATATTGAAATAAAATTAAAATATGATATAACACAAAAACTAAATAGATCCAACATAAATATATGACCATGTTAAAATTTATATAAAAATATAATAAATTAAACACAACAACAATAACAACAACAACAACAACAACAACAACAACAACAACAATAATAATAATAATAATAATAATAATAACAACATGATGAATACATAGATTGCTGCGTTTAAAGTGAGGGTTGCCCATCATTAGTAAAGGTGCAATCTCCCTAACATTTTTAAATTTTTAACCTTAATTATTTGAATTCATTTTTTATGTATAATTGAAAGAAAATGCATTTTGATTTACAGAAGTAAGCATGTTTGATAAATTAGAAATTAAAGAAAAAATTCTTCCATATATACATGCAAACAAAAGTGAAGAACCGAGATGTTAACATTTTTTTTCGAGTAGTTATGGAAGCTTATTAGGATTTGAATTAAAGAAAAATATTTTATTCTCATTTTATAAATTGTTTTTAACCTTTTTTATCTCCAATAAATTAAGGAAAAAATTAGAGGGGTTAATCTTAGGGTCTATATGTCATATATTGATAACATGCAACTCAGATTTTATCAAAACGAACAAATGCAGAAATACATCATAAAAATAAAAGAATGTGATGAAATCAATAAGCATCAAATTACATTTATGACTTTTCATTACGCTTATAACATCAATAATAACTATTACAATTAATCTCAAATGGCAAATTATATTCCAAATTGCAAGGAAATTTTAGGAAGTGACGTTGAGGTCGTGTCACTACGTTGAGGTCTTAAGTTTGAAGATCCGTTTAGTATTTGAAAGAGTTTAAACAAAAATATTATACTTTAAAAATGAGTTTGAGTAAAAAAATTAGATCCATTTTATGACTTGCATTCAAGGTCTGAGTCCACCTATTTTTCAATTGTATATTCTATATTATCTTTGAATTTATATATAATTTATATCATATGAAGAGTAAATATATAAAATATTATAGTATAATCATTGAAAATATTTTAAGCTATCCATATTTTAAAGCTTAATAAAAGAATATTGTTAAATTAATTATTAGAGACCAAAAGTTAAAAAAAAATCCTAAAAAAAATAAGAATATATAACAAAAGCTGATCTAAATGGGTTTAGACTAACTATTTATAAATATAGGAGAGCTTGGAAAAATTTAAAGATTAGACTTTGAATCAGGCTAAACTTAAATAAATATAAATAATATTGATACTAGTTTATAAATGGGCCAAACAAGTAGTGATTTTTGAAAATAATGGATGGCAAGATGAAATAAATTATTTCACAATAAAAAATAAGGATTATGTATTTCGGTGTAATTGAGCCAACTGAAGCTCTAAATTGAAAATTTTGAGTTTAAGTTTGATTTTAAACTTGTGATTCAAAATTTGGCTCGAGCTTGACTGTGTTTTATTTTATAGTTTGACCAATTTGAGATAAAATTTAAACCAACCGAGCTTGTCTAATTAAGATCATTTAACTAGTAAAAAAAATGAGTCTGTTCAACTTCAAACTCAATTATTTACACTCAAATTCTAGTTTAAATTAAAATTTTTCACTACAAATTAAAAATAAAAAATAATAATTTATTTAAACTATAAATTACTCAAGTTAAATTTTAAAATACTCAAATTTAAATTGAAATTTGAATTGCTCAATGAAGTCTAAGTCAAGTCAAGGTCGTCTTCTCTTTCTACGTCTTCTCTTATCAACATTAAATTCCACTAAATTTGAATGAATTAGTAGTCATTAAAATCAATATCTCCCCAAAGTTGTCGACACAAGTTGGAAAAGTTTCGTAACGTACAACACAAGTATGTGCCTTGTGTTGCATGTAAAGTCACGCTCTCGTTAAAGCCAATTTAGGTTTGAGTCGTGAAAAAAAGAACTTATTTATATTTGATTCCTAAAATATTATTTTTGATATCAAATTTGGAACTTTTAACTTAATCCTCTATTAATCTTAGGATATATATATATATATATATATCATTTGTATTGAGAATATGAAAACTACTCGAAGGAGTTAAAATATTATCAAATTCCCATACATTTCTATATAAATTTAGTAAATTTATGTGACAAGCATCTAATTTTGCAATGGAATTTTTAAAATTTACTGTAACAATGGATATAAGATAATTTCTTTAATATCTCAAAGAAAAAAATTGATGAAATTACCGAAAAGCCTAAAAGAAATTCCAATTAAATTCAAATAAAATGGATATGAAGGCAATGCAATATTTGATGTTATAGTCAAATAGACTTAAAAGTTGATATAGATGGAAAGAATTTTATAATCCAAACTTCACGATTTCATGTCCAACTCACAGATTTAGTTAAAGTGTTAATTACTAAATGACAATATGAAAACCCAAGCATGAGCTGGATTGCGAGCCGATTTATCCATTTTAATTAAATTTGTAATTAATAATATGAAAAATATTTTTATTTTAATATTTTAAAATTAATTTTTTAATGAAGTATTTTTTTTGTTAATATAATAAAATTTTCATTTATTTTAATAAAAATATTCATGATATATTTTGTTAATAAAAAAGACAAATTTTCATTAATTTTATCTTTTTTAAATTCAAAAATCATTTTATAGGGATGACTATTGCCTAACTTCTTGGTTGTCTATATATAGTAAGCTTGATGAAAGGTTTAGTATCATATTGTTAGAACTTAGAAGTAGTAGTTGAGAGAGAATTGAAAATAGAGAGATGATGGACCCCAAATGGTTGTGGTTGAGGGTAGTAAGTGGTGACTATATTGTTGTTGTTGGAAGGATGCAGGTGGTGTACTACTGATGCTTGTTTGGAGCATGAGAGAGTTGCTCTCTTCCAACTCAAACCTTTCTTCAATGATCTTAATGATCTTAACAGCTGGGTGGAGGTAAAGGGTTCAGATTGTTGTAAATGGAAAAGCGTTGAGTGCAGCACCACCACCCGACGAGTGATAGGGCTCTCCCTTAATTATACACGTGATCTTCAATACCGATCAAATGATTATGGGCAATGGCATCTCCATGCCTCTTTGTTTCTTCCCTTTGAGGAATTGAAGAGCCTTTATTTGCAAGGGAATGCCATAGCTGGTTGCGCTGAAAATGAAGGTCGTCCTTTTAATTTGCCCTTAATTTCTTCTTTAGTTATTCCACTCATGTTTTCAACACTACTTCTAATTTGCAATTGACCTTTTTTTTTTTTGTTATACTGAAGAAAAGCTACTAACTCCTTATATACTTAAAAGAATTATTTTACAAGTTTTGCAAAGCTATCATCTGCATTGAGTAATTTGGAGGTCCTTGACTTAAGTGGGAATTACTTGAATGATAGCATTTTATTATCTTTGAGTGAGCTTTCATCTCTTAAGTATTTAAATCTAGCAGGAAACTTGTTCAAAGGATCAAGTCATGCAAACGGTAAAGTTAATTAATCTAAAAATTAGTTAATCAAACTCAAAAATTGAAAATTATTTTTTTTAGAAAGTAACTAAAATATATATTAAATTTTGTTTATTACTAATAATAGGTTTCTAATGGCTTTCAAAACTCAGTAATTTGGAAACTCTTGATTTAAGTTACAACTGCTTGAAGAACAATGTCCTGTTTCTTATAGGGAGTATTTCATCCTTGAAGACCTTAATTTTGAGGGGTAATACTTTAGAAGGAAGGGCTCATGTTCATGGTAGACTCACTTTATCCTTTATACTTAAAAGTAAATCATTATTTTAAAAAGAGCTCCTGCATATCATTTTCTTTTTTACTTAATTGAACTTATTAGATGAATATAATGCTGATCAATATTGGTATTGAATAGTGAATACTTTGACAAACTTGGAGTACTTGGATTTAAGTTGGAACAGGATTGAAAGCTTCTCGGGCAAAGGTATAAGTATATATTATTCACTCAATTAAGTTTTCAAGTCTAAAGTCCTTGTATATGATGGGAAACCATTTGCAAGGCTTAATAGATATTAAAGGTACTAAAGTTATAACCTTTTTTCTTAGTAACTCTTTTCAAAACCCTTTAAAATTAATTGTTTCAAATGAGTAAATTCACATTTCATGCTTTAAAGAGTCACAAAAATATCCAAATAGTTTGGTGACAATCTATATAGCTTATCCTTTACTTTGATCGTATAATGAATATATTGCTAATCAATGTTTGAAATTAAATAGAGTTGAACAATATGACAAACTTGAAGTGCTTGGATTTAAGAGGGAGTAGAATTGAAAGCCTTTCAAACCAAGGTATAAGTATAAATTCACTCAATTAAGATTTGAAGTGATCAACTTATGAAATTTCTACTGGCTATAATATTAATTATCGAAATATTCTTTTACAGCAAATGAAACACATCTGAGGCTAACAAATTTGAAGGAACTTGATTTAAGTAATAATCTCTTTAGGAACAACACATTTTCCTTCCCTATAGGGCTTTCAAATCTAAAGTCCTTGAATTTGGGGGGTAACCGTTTGAAAGGCTCAATAGATATTAAAGGTACTAAAGTTATATCTTTTTTGCCTACTTATTCTTTCTAGAACTCTTTATAATTAATTGTTCCAAATCAGTACGTTTACATTTGAGATTCGGAGATTTTCATCTTAAGTTAAATCTTTAGATTTGCTTTGCCATTGAAGACATTAAAGTATTCTGTATACTATAAAATTATTACCCAAACTGACATAACGTTTGTTTGAATTGAACTTGGATATATAGGATTGAATCATTTGATAAACTTGAAGAAACTAGATCTAAGCGGGAATCAAATTAAAAACTTTCAAGCTTTCAAAGGTATGCATTTAAATTTGATTCGTTAGCGAAGTTCTTACATATAAATAAATACTATTTAAATCTTTTTTATTGATGAAATTTTGTAAATCTTTTGTAGACAATGGTAGCCAACTGAAGTTGATCCATTTACAAGAGCTTGATTTAGATGATAATCTCTTCAATAACAGTGTATTTGCATCCCTTAAAGTGCTTTTAAATCTGAAGTATTTGAGAATAAGCAACAATACGTTGAGAGGATCATTAAATATGGAAGGTAAAATTATTTTTTTCTGCCAAAATTTTCACTCTTTTAAAAGAAATTCTTAAATACATGCTTTAAGACGATATAATAAGTTTATCTGTCACTTTTCGTTTTCCAGGCTTAGATACTTTGACCAACTTAAAGGAACTGGATGTGAGCCACAATGAGCTGAACGATTTTGTGACCCATAAAGGTATCATTTAATTAAAATTTCTTTTTTTTTTTTTTTTGATTTCTGAGGTTTAGCTTTTGCTTCCAGATTTTATAATTGTTATTGTTGTAGATATTAACAAATTTATACATTTCACGTTAAAACTAGCCTACGAATTTTTAAAAGGGAAACAAAGTGGTTTGAGAAACTTACAAATTTGGGCTGAGTCGATAGGGTTTTAGTTGGGCCAACTCAAGATTGTTCATTATGGGCCAAAAAAACCTGAGTTGTTACAATGGTTTGAATTTAATTCATTTTGGATTTTGGGTTATATAACAATAATTATTAGTTGCTAAAAGAATATATGCCAAAATTTTTGTGTTTTTATCTTTTTTCCAAAATCTTTTTTGATTTATATTTTACATTTTAAATTCATTTTAAACATAAAATTTCTTTAGTTTTAGTGTTTTCGTGAAAATGCCATTTTTACTTTCATGTATTCCAATATCATTGTACTTCAAATTTTTCTAATTCAGGCAGATTTTGGCTTCTTGAATTAATATTTATTAATAAAATTTTTTTATTTAAATTTAATTATAAAAATGATTTTTAATATTTTCATACTTTTTAAATAGTGAAACAAGTTTTTCATCTTACTCGAGTCACTATAAAAAATTTTGGATTGTGATCCGGTTATCAACAAGTCTAAGCATTAGGTATTTGATCAAATCATAATCAATAAATTCATCATTTTCATTATTATAATTATGACATTAACTGCAATATACGTGTAAAATCTTTAATTTTTTTTTTATAAATACATTACTTGTCAAAATTTTATAGAATAATTATTGATATAATTTTGTTTAATACTTATGTATTAAATAACAAACATTTTTATTCTTATATTTTTTATTTCTTAGTTATTAGATACACTGAATTCATTACTGAAGTAAAAATAATGAAATCCTTAATATCAAATACCTATAAATTATATTTCAGTAATATCTATTCATCGATACTAGTAGTGGAAAGATTTTAAAACCGAGCCCTATGTGCCCTACATTTGGTTCTTTAGTTTCTTTGATTTTGCTGTGACTTCAGTGGCGCGATGTTTATACCAATAATCAAAATTTATTTAGTCATTTAACCAAAGAAAGAGTTAATCTTAGGTGCAAAAGTATTGTTCTACAACTACACAAAATCATTAAATCTTATTTAATTCCTTATTAAAATTATTAAATTAATAATTTTATTGAAATATTTGGGGAGATGGCCTTAAGCCAAAATATATTTGGTTTTGATTCATTTTCTTTTAATTTATACACTGAAATTGACAGTATTAGAAAAATTTTTATGTTTTACATATGATAATATTACATTCTGCTATTTAAAAGATATATCCTTAAAAGTTGTGAGCAAATTTATATCTTTTATCATTTTTATTCACAGAAAATAAAAGTTTAAAAAAGTTAGAAGTTCTTTATCTCGATGGGGTTTTCATCAATGGAACACTGCTAAACCTAGTAGAGGCATTCTCATCTGTGAAAACCTTCTTTCTACGAGACAGTTTTCAAAATAAAACTACCCCTCTTCAAGGTAAGTCATTATTTTTTTTATTACCTGTTACTAGAACAAAAAGATGTATGCTTGATTAACATCTAATACTTGTTATGATTGTTTAGAATTGAATGTGTCAAGTAATGTGGAGGAAATATTTCTTGATGATTCTCATCTCAACACCAA
>JBBYHK010467909.1:0-16469 GCA_038382065.1 Adansonia grandidieri
AGTTTCTTCACTTTGTGAGAACTTCTTCTTTGTTCTTTAAACAAGAACTCCATTTGATCTTATCAGGGTAACTTGTGACGATCAAAATTGTTATAACTTTGGTTCTAATCAGTAGCTTTGATTGGGGTCAAGTTCTCTTTGCTTGACTTTGAAGACGATTCTAGGGTTCTAATGCTGTCCAATCGGGTTTTAGTTTGTGTTTCATCCTAAAGTTCGCATTATATATATTATTATAAAAGTGCAGGAGGTGGTTTGTTCACAAGGAACCAACTCTGCACCTAGTATACATGCGTGAGGTGGGAGGACATGTCTATATAATATAATATATATATATATGATATATTATGCATTGTATAATGATATGTAAAATATTTATTAATTTTTATTTTTAATTAATAATTTAAATTTTAATATATATTTTTATTTTTTATTATTTTTATATAGTAACTTAAGATTTAATTTAAAATATTTTTATTTTTATTATTTTTAAATAGTAATTCGAGACTTAATATAATTCTAAATTATTTTATAATTCAAGATTTCATATTTTTTTATTTTATGAGTTTAAAATTTAATATAAAATATTTTTAATTTTTTAATATTTGTAAACAGAATTTTTAATATACATTATATAGTATATATTATATTTATAATATATAGTAGGGGTCGATACCTTACATAGTATTTTTACTTTTATTATTTTTAAATAATAATTTAAATTTAATATAAAATATTATTAATTTTAAATAATATTTTTTATTTATAGATATTTTATATAACATGCTATAATTTATAATATATATTATATTTTATATTACATATATATATATATATATATATATATATAAGAGCTGCATTCAAGAAAAGGAGAAGAAGAAAGCAACAGTAAAAAATTAAAAAGAAGTAAAAAGATAATTATAATCTCTTAATTAATAATTTTAATAATTATTATTTTTTTATAATTAAATTTTTTTACTTTAATTTTTTAATAATTATTATTATATTTTAAATTTTTTTAAATTCTCAAAAAAAAAAAAAATACTGATGCAGTGGAAGGCTCCAGCATGGCTGTTGGTGAATGTGAATTGGTAAGCAGTTGGCAAAAACATTTTTTCTGACAATATTTGTCCTCTAATTACTGTCCAATCAAAAACGTTAATTTTGCCTACGTGGCGTTTCCTCTGTGCCCTTTCGGATCACACAATCTACGGGCGTCAAATTATAGATTTCGACATTCTACAAATTAATCTGATGTGGCCCCACTATAAAACCCAAACCCATTAATCATTCGCCACGTGGAAATTAATTAACAAAATAATTGTATGATGTTACAGCAGAATTTTTCCCCTTTCCCTGAAGTGAACTCTGTCATTTCGCTGTCTATTTCATCTTTGTTTCTCCCTAAATTTTTTTCCCACTCACATTTCCTAACAAACAAACAAACCAACAGCTCCAGCTTTTCTCGGGAATCAGCCCTTCTTTCCTCTTTGCTGGCTACTTTTGATTTCATTTCATTTAATTTCCGGGTTTGTTTTTTTTTTTTTTTTTTTTGAATGTTCTTTCTTTTCCTGCTTGCTTCTTTTTGCTTTGTTAGCTGTTGTTCAAACTGAAAAAAAAAAAAAAGAAAAGAAAGAAATAAAGAAGAAATTTTCTAATAATTTTTCTATCGGCTTCAAGTTTTCTGCAGTTGTTTTAAGATGGGTTTTTAATTATTTTTTAAAATACAAAGACTTGTTCTTTTTCTTTGTTACATAATAAAATAATAATTGAAGAAGGTTTTTTTTTTTTTCCTTCCATCTCTTGTGCTATAACTTTTAGTTGCTTCCCCTTTTTATTCAGTGAGGAAAAGCATTTCGAAATAAATTATGAATTAAATAGAAACTTGGTTGTCAGTACTATTTTAATTAAGTTTCCGTTAAGCGTCATGCTTCTGTTTTAACTCGTTTAGGACATCCTGACATGGAATACAATGTTTCAGTATAGGCTATAGTATACAAAATATTTCAATTCAGTGTTTTCGTTTTTGTTAAAAAAAAAACTCAGTCAATTACTCACCTTTTCTTAAAAAAAAAAAAAAAATACTAACTAATATTTATTCGTTGTCAGCTGGGTTTCATCTGCAGTTAATTAAAATCTGGGTCTTTTCTATTTGCTTGCAGGGTATCTCAGTCTGTCAGTGTAGCCATGAACCATTCTATTCTTGATTGGAATTTTGAGTCTGATCTCCCAATCTCCAATCATAGGAAAATCTTGGGGTCTGCAGCATATGCTCTTTACTCTCTTTCTTATAGCTTTGCCTTTGAATCTTTTGCTATCTGTTGAATTTATCTTTCTTTTTTGGGTCTAAATTTTGCAGCCAAGACAATGAAGTAGTGGAGTTATTATGGGAAAATGGACAGGTAGTTTTGCACAGTCAAACTCAAAGAAAAAATGTGACAAACCTTAGTGAGTGTCGACAAGTACAAAAAGATGATCAACCAACATCGAGAGTGGGTACTACTGATAGCTTATCATATGGAAATTCAAGTAATCTAATTCATGATGATGAAACAGTGTCCTGGATCCAATGCCCTATTGAAGATTCTTTTGAGAAAGAGTTCTGTTCCAGCTTTTTCTCTCAATCCCCATTATCTGATCCAATGGAAGCTGATTATAATAAGCCTAACAGACAATTGGACCAACACCAACAACAGTTTGTCAAGTCTAGTGCCGCTGCTTCCTGTGCTAATGCTATTCTTAATATCACTGCCAATTCACAGCAACTTAATGCTAGTTTTGCAGCTCCAGAGTCTCGTGGAAATGTCATGCCGCCTCCCAAATTTCAGTTTGATTTAGCGCAGAAGAATAAGAATTCAGAAGGTTTAAGCAAGGTCCTTAATTTTTCGCCAGTAACACAACATACAGGGGGGAAGAATAGTGGTGGCAATTTGATACAAAGAGAAGTTAAGGAGTGTTCAGGAATAACAGTTGGATCAAGCTATTGTGGCAGCAATCAAGTTCGAAATGATATTGATTTTAGCCAAGGATCAAGCAATGGTTTTGGAACTACAACCACTGGTTTATCTGGAGGGACTTGGAAAGATGATGCTCGAAAAGCGGTTGTTGAGAATGAGAAAGGAGAAACTGAGACTATTGAACCCACTATTACCTGTTCTTCATCAGGTGGATCTGGGAGTTGTTTCCATAGAACATGCAAGCAATCAACTGGAGTCATCAGTAGCAGCCATAAAAGGAAGAGCAGAGATGGGGAGGACTATGAGTGCCAAAGTGAGGTGAAACTTTCTTTTTCACTGTTCTTTACATTTTTCCCTTTTACTTGAGATATAATTTAAGGTATGAACATAACTTGTTTTCCACTTCTTCTTCAGGCTGCTGAACTTCAATCAGCTGCTGCAAATAAGCCAACACAACGATCTGGGTCTTCTCGCCGGAATCGAGCAGCTGAAGTTCATAATCTCTCGGAGAGGGTTGGAATAGTTTATACTCTAATAATTAGGATTTTGGAATTCTATGTTTTGTGTATAGTTACAAAGAATTTACTCGTATGCATAAGTGATGTGTCCATTTGCTCATAGAATTGATTGATTGTAATATTTTTGCAGAGACGGAGGGATAGGATCAACGAAAAGATGCGAGCATTGAAAGAGCTCATACCTCACTGCAACAAGGTAATTTACAGCTTTTGGGCTATAGTTTTATAAACTATTAAATATTAATACTTTATCTATTGAGATTTCTAATTTTTTGTTTCCATTATCTGAATTTTATTGTTTCCCGGAAAGAGATACATGTGGTTTCAGGGCATGGATTAAAAAGGAAAACTAAAATGATGATGCAATGAGTTGATAAAAAAGAAGTAATAAAAAATAAGAGAATCGGACATTTCAAGCTAATTGAATTAGTTTTGGTGCTGCAGACAGACAAGGCATCGATGCTAGATGAGGCAATTGAATATCTGAAGTCGCTTCAGTTACAGCTTCAGGTATGAATAGGATTGCATTCCTTACATACACAACTGCAATAACGCAATTCAATTGAAATTGTGTCCATGACTGCAATTTAAATCCCTCGCCGTAGAATGATTTGAATTGATATTTCCATTTACTGTCATTTGTGTTAACTTACAGTCTAATCTGGGTGTTTCAGCTAATGTGGATGGGAAGTGGGATGGCCCCAATGATGTTTCCAGCAATACAACATTATATGTCCCGCGTGGGAATGGGGATGGCTCCACCTGCATTGCCTTCCATTCACAATCCTTTGCATTTTTCTAGGATGCCAGTAGCTGATCAGCCCATGTCTATGGCTCCTTCCCAAAACCAAGCTGCGACATGCCAAACTCAACAGTCAAATCCTGTTAATTACCAGCATCATGTGCAAAATCCCACTTTTTCCGAGCAATATGCACGTTTTCTGGGCTTTCATCATATGCAAACTGTATGTCCAGTTAGCATTACATTAATTACTTTCCCAATAAGTTCTCTTCTTGGGTTGAAATGATCACCTTAAGCATCCTACTATTATGTTGCAGCCCATGAATATGTTCGGATATGGTTCCCAAACTGCAGCGCAAAGTCCAATGGTATTAGCCCCCAGCGGTAGTATTAGACCACTCACTGGAGGAGCAGCTACAACCAATAACACTTCTCTAAGTGGCAAGATGCGTAAGTGTCTCAATTATTTTCTTTTATTTTAATGGAATTCTGTTAATGAGTGCTTTGAAAACACTGTTTAAGATTAATTAATATATTATTTATAATAATAATATTGTATCAAATGAAATAGTAGAAAACTTTTTATCATTTCTAATACATTGAATAATAATATTATTATTATTATTATAAATCTTAAAAAGTACCCTTAGAACACTCACTAGCTACCTTTGATCAGAAAAATAAAAAATCCTGATTTAAGAAAGTTGAAAACTTTTTCATATATGAGTTTTTCATGTTGTTGGTGTCATATTCATAGGTCTTGTTCCCATGTGGCATTTTATGTCGATGAACTTCTTATGGGACCAAAATATTGGGGCTTTGGCGACACAATTCTCGTTTATGTCTTGGTGCATGCACCAGTTAGATACCATGTTTAATATCCCAAAATAAATAAGATTCGAAATGGACCCCTTTTCTTGTCATCCACTAATTTCTTTTTCAAAATCAATTCATCCTCCCCAAATTATTTAATAACCATTTTGTCCCTATTTTTTTTTTCCGTTGAATGGTAATAATCTATTATCTCTTTATTCTATTTCATGACTCAAACCTATCGTTAGTCATTTACCTTCATTAGATCAATATCGAAAACCGAAGATCTGATTGGTTTGGTACATGTTAAAATCTAGAAATTTTTTTAACCTTAATTATCTTTTACTGCTAGGAATTTTCATTTATCTTTTGTTTCATGTGTTAAAATCTCTGCTCATGTCGAATCCCTTAAACGCTGAAACTATAATCATCCAACAATTTTCATATCATAGAATCATGGTATCTTTCTCCATATGATATTGATAGGTTAACGAAAGAGAAGAGGAAGGGGGTGGGGGTCCATAGCAACTTGCTAGAAAGCTTAATACTGCTCGACATGCAGTGCCTTCCATTCTCAAACAGTAGCTATGCTGATGGGCCCAGTGTCCACCAACCAACCACCATCAATGAAGAAATTTAAGAGCCGCATCTCCAATATCCATATATCAATGAGACAACCCCCAGCAGAGCTAAAATCAATCACCCAACCAGGCATTGAAATTGTTCTATATATGAACATGTCAGTGAAATTTAGTCCTGAGATTTATTTGATTCAAGGTTGAAAAAACAAGATAATCACGTGTGCTGCTAGTTGCTGGGATTCTGGCTAATAAGACAGCTTTGCCCAGATGTAAATAAATAATCTATTTTCGTCTTTTCTTGCTTAGAAGAGGAAGTTTTGGTTGTTCTCATTTACATATAAAAATCAAGCAAATCTTAAATAACAACTTACTATAAAATGACCTGTTTCTTTTATTTTTGAATTATACTAGCTGTTTGATTTTAGGAAGGGATAAGTGAGTTAGAGATCCTTATAATATTAAGCTCTATTTTCTTTATGACATTATTATATGTATAATAACAAAATTTCAATCATAATATCATGTCATATCAACATACTATGTGGAACAATACTAATTAAGAACAAATCAAAATTCAACCACACCCACATCCACACATATGAGGATAGACTTAAGTTTTAAGGTCCCTTTCTTCTTGCAATACAATAATTCAACTGTTTTGATCCTATGGATTTGATTTCAGGTAAATTATCATAAATCTTGACATGATTTAACCACCGTCATTAGTAAATCAATAAATTGCTTTAAATATTTTAACTAAAGAAATAATCTAATTTCGATTGAAATTTTTATAATCATGATTAGAGGTGTCTTGGATTAAATTAGACTTGAGTAGCAAAAAAATTTTGGTTGCTCAAATTTGGTCTAACCGAGCTTGCTATGTCCGATAGCTTGTTTTATATTTGAAATATGTTAAAGTATTAAAAATTTTACGTTAAATTTGTATATTTTCATAATAAATTTAAATACAAATATTTTTAGTACTTTAATATATTTTTAATTTAAATTTTATATAAATCAAATGAGTTAAACCAAAAATTATTTAAAAATTTTTATTTAAATCTAACTAAACTACAAACCGTAATTGTCAGATTAAACAAATAATCCAATATCTTAATATATCTAATTACGATTAAGCTGCTTCAAGATTTCATAAAACATCACCGAACTTAACACTACATCTCGACTCCAATAACGACCTCAAAATTTTGAAATCAAGGCAATAAGGATTAGCCAAGTGTCGGAATTCTTAATTGAAGATTAAAGAAATATCTTCCACATGGTCGACTGACCTTTGTATGCTGGGATCATTACATCTTGATTTAGTAATATGTATATTTGTATATTTCTTTATGTTATAGTCATATTTAAATAATTATTATGTACACTTAATTTTATTCTGGTTTTCATTGAGATTTTAATTTAATCCGAAAAACCCTTTTTAAATATTTAAGGCCTTATACTAATTTGGACCCAAATAACTCTTTGTTGGTCTTTTGGATCCAAGTAAAAATCGGCCATGGCAAATGGTCTTGGTTTATTGGGCTCTGTAGCCCCACAGGTGTAATAAGCCCATTTTTTTGTTATTTCCATTATTTCTGATTTATTTTTATTTGCATTATTATTTCATTTTAGGTCTTCTTTTCTCATGTTTCGGTCCTCTAACCAAAATCCAGGAAAATTCAATCAATAAAATTTTTTCCATAAAAATCTTAAAAGCTGAATTAGATGAAAAAAATTAATCAAAATCTTTTTGGACTTGGAAAAAAGCACATGCCGATTTGCTTTTTTTTTTTTTTTGGGGGGGGGGGGGGGGGGGGGGGTGGGGGAAACTGGGGTGAAAACCCTGGCCGAAAAAAATAAAACAAAAAGGAAATGGAAAGAGATCCCATAATGCATGTCTTGACAGATCCAATTCTTAGGACATTAATGTTATGTTTGGTTGAGGTAAATGACTATGCTATTCCTTATTATTCTTCGATGAACAATAATTTGATTTATTGTTTTGGCTATTATTTGTAATAGCTATTATATTTAGATTTATTCATGAGCTGAGTTAGATTGGTTTCGGGCTAGGCTTATGCAATGTGTTAAAACATTATATATTTACTTAGGTCGGATCTAACCTGAAGTATGGGTAGTTTTTTTTGTCTAAGCCCACCCATATTTGAAAAATGGGTGGCCTAAATTTATTTAAACTTACCCATATTATATATCTTTTAAAATTTTTAATAATAAAAAGTTTTTATTATTTTTTAAATTTTATTTAAAAAAATGGATGATATGACTTTTATTGTAAAAGTGTTTTAAACAAAATAAAATTTTAACTATTCTTATAAAATATATAAAATTATATTATAAAAATACAAAATTTATGATAAAAAAAAGCCTTATTCGGGTAAGGCTTTGACTTAAAATTCTCTACCTAAGGCCCAACATGTTTTTAAATAGACTTCATTTTTTTTTTGCCAAAGCACATTTTTTGGGCTTAACATTTTTGTCCAAACCTTCTCAAATATTGAGTGGACCTTTCGATTTAAGCGAGAATCCCGACCTTGAACAAGTCTCATTGCACTCTTATTTTGTGAAATTGATGTATAGCTATTCTTTGCTCTAAGTCAAGAATAGCTATCACCTGACTATTCCAAATCTCTTGAATAGGATTATTATTTCAGGCTACCTTTGCCCTTTCATGTTATTATCAAAATATTTATAATATATTAATAATTAATATTATTAAAATATATTAATATATTATTAAATGTTACTAAGTATAATAAAATATCTTAATATATTATTATAAACTTCTTATATGTTATCAATAAAATATTATTATTAAAATATTTTCATGTATTATTAAATGTTATTAAATATCACAAAAATAATTATTAAAATCTTATAAAATATTTTCATATATTATTACATATTATCATTGAAATATTTAATATATTATTAAATATTATCAATAATATATTCTAATTTACAATTAATATTATTAAATACAAGAAAGAGTATTTACTATATTATTAAATTTAATTAAATATATTATTAAATATTGTTACATATAATATTAATTATATTATCAAAATATTGAAAAAGTTCATTTTCATCCTCTGTGCTTTAGCCGATTAACAAAAGCCTTATGTTGACATTTATATCCCTTGTGGTTTCATTCGGTTTGTCATAAATAACATCATTAGATTTTTTAGGTAAATGACTATTATACCCTTTATATATTTTTTTTATTTGTACTGCTTTGTGTTCCTTTTTTTTTTTTTTTTTCACTTACAACAACCTTTGGCCTCCTTTTTGTAGATACCAAATTTTGTCTCGGCCCTATAATGAGAACTTAGCAATCACCTTGGTAGAGGTCGACTTCTGCTAGGTGGACTTGGCTTTTTTATAACTTGTTCAATCATACCTAAGTACCCACATGTGCACGTGATAAAAAAAGGGTAACTTTGAAAGTCAATCTTGGATAAAGAAAGACAAATATTAAAAAAAAAACAATTTTTAAATATTTTCTTGAAAAATTTTGAAAACTATTTTTGTGAATGATATCATGGTAAAATTTTCATTTTAGGAATTTTCTAAGATTTTCTGTAAAATTTGGAAAGTTGATGTTATATATTTTTACTGATATCCGTGTAGTATTTACGCTAATATGCTCTCCAAAAAATAAAAAATATTTAAGAAAAATATGTGTTAGCCTTTTATACCATGAGGTCTTAAAGTTATCAATTTTATCAATTAATTTTGAATTTTTCGTTGCATTGTGAGTGTCATGCTTATGAATTTTTTTTGGTAAAATTTGTTTTAGATTTCAAGTTTTCATTCTTATTATTTTTGTAAATTAATGTTCTAAGCAAGGAATTAAAGTCCACTCATTTTTCTCAAGTTGGAATTATTTTTAGAACTTTCCACGTTTTCAAAAATCAAGTTTTTCTATTCCATAAAATTTTTTGGTGGGATTTTCCTAAGTTTGAAACTTTTAAAATTCTTTAAATATTTTTACTAAATTCGTATTAAATCAGTTTTTGAAAATCTACTTTATTTTATGAGCCATTTTCCTTTGTAAGGATTTTCCTCATAAAATTTTATAAGTTTGGGATTTCCAATCAAGATTTTCTTATTATTGTGATCTTTTTTTTTTTTTTCATTTCTAAAGTTTTATTTATTTTTATTATTTTTAATTTAATTTTTTAATTTTAATTTTGGATTTTTACAAGATAAGATCATGTAATTGGGTAATTAAAATCAAACTAAATTGGTTAAAGGAAAATTGAAGTCCAACTAAACTAGTTTCCATGAAACTAGCTTGTAAACATCCAAAATTGAAATTAAAATTAATAAAAATAAACAAAATTTTAGAAATGAAAAAAAAAAATCACAATTATGAGAAAATCTTGATTGGAAATCCAAACTTATAAAATTTTATGAGGAAAATCCTTACAAAGGAAAATTGGCTTATAAAATAAATTAGATTTCAAAATCATTTTCAAAAAAATGATCTTATCTTGTAAAAATTTTAACTACCCACTTGCTTAGTCATCATGTATTATTATACTATTTTCCTTGGTATTTTCTTGTTAATATGTTGGAACAACATGTTTATGTTTATTTTTTATGATTTCTTACTTGATGATATTGATTTGTGCTTGATAAAGCTAGGATATAAGATTATTGGTTGGAAATTTTTGTTTAGTAGATTATTTGATTTCGATGAACTCAAATGTATGTGTATATGATAATTTTTCTTTTGATATTTGGGGTTATTTGATAAATATACAAAGTTTAGAGACTAATTTGTAAAAAATAGAAAAATAATTTCTAGTCATTCCATGCTTAGCCATGTGTATATGATGAATATACATTTAGGAATGTATATTATATATTTTATCATGTTGAAATACATTTTTTTTGGATTTTGGGGGGTCTTTTTGTAATTATAAAATGTTTAGGTGTTTAGTTATAAATATTGAAAAATTTGTTCAAAGGCCAAAGGTAACTGGCCAAACCTTGTAATTTTTGGATTTGATTTTTGTGTGGATTTTGATATATTTGATATTTAATTTCACATTTATTTTTGTAGGGACCAATTTACAAATTTAGAGAAGTTATGGGACCATTAGGAAAACCAAGCCTTTTAGGTCGAAATGGTCATTTTAAACATTAGATTACACCATTTAGGATAGTCTAATTATTTTTTGCATTCCCTTAGTCCTCTGATGGGTTGTAGAGTATTAAAAAACTTTTATATTCTTCTGATACTTTGGGAGGGTACGAAATGTAATTTTTGAAAAAGTTTAGGGGCTAATTTCAATTTTTGCATTTTAGGTTACCTTAGTATCCAATTACCTATTTACGGTAAAAAGTCATTTCCTACCATTTATGTGTTTTTTAAGGTCATTGGGATGTTTTCAAAACGAAGGTAGTCTCTAAGGGCATTTTAGTAATTTTTTTAGAATTGAGTTTGATATAGTTATCGTGATGCTTTTATACTAAAAGGGTGCATTTAGAATATGTTCACCTTTCTATAATTTTCGAGTTCTTTAAGGTTATTGAGATACTTCCATGTCGAAGGTATACCCAATGACATTTTAGTAATTTTGCATTAGAACCAAGTTCTATGTGATTATTAGGATACTTCTATATCGAAGGTAAACATTAGGGATATGTTAATTATTTTGGACTATTTTTGAGTCTCTAAGGGGTAACGGGGTACTTTTATGTTGAAGGTATACCCTAAGGGTATTTGCTAATTTGGCATTCAATTTTTAGAGTTACTAGGATACTTTTAAGTCAAGGGTACTTTAGAGGACATTTTGGCCTTATTGATCAAATTTAAGTTCTAAGAATTAAGTTCAAGAACTTTTTGTCTAAACCGGGTCTTAGGACAGTTTTTATATTAATATTCTTAATAAAATTAAAAATTTTAAAAAATTAAGGTAATATCTCCAAGTTAAAATAATACATGAAATTTCTCCCAGAATATGAGAATGGTTTTACAAATTACTTTAATAGAGAGATATCCTTATAAAAGAGAAAATCGAGATTTTTTAAATTTTTTAAATTTTTTAAAGAAAACTTTTCATGTTCGTGTAGTCCTTTGGTATGGTATGGAAGATATCTTGACCTTTCATGTTCTTCTGGCTCTTAGTGGGATACGGAATGTAATTTGATTTTCAAAAATATTAAAAACCTAATTTTCTCATATGGAATAATAAATTTAGAATATTATTTTAATCCATGGGAATTATATTTAAATACGAGAATTTGAAACCTAATAAATATTAAAATTTAAGTTAACATGTGATTAATAAGGTATTGATTGTTGGGCATCATTAGAGGGATCAATTCTTATTCGTGATTGTAACCGACTCCTAAACCCTTTCACGTGATCATTAGTAATCATGTAGACCTTAGAGTTTGTTTTTAAAGGTTTTGTAATCCTCAAAATATGAACTCCAATAAGTGACCAATCTCATCTAGCCAAGATAGATTGGTGGTGCGCTAAATGGTTGTTTTGTAACGACTATATAGGTTTAAGTCGACTGAGTGATTCATCTCGACTACTTGTCCCCAGATACAAAATAATAACATGGAAAAAAATAATAATGATATGGTTGCTATAGACAAAGAATAATGATATATAGCTATACATAGGAATGAGGGGTCTGCCTGCCATTTTAAGTTGGGCTAGTCAGGATTCATATCTAGGCCATGTTGTGATAGCTTAGCGACTCTACTAGGAATCGATTAGAGAGTTAGGCCTAAAATTAATAATTGCACTAACTAAATTTTGATTGATTTGATTTTAACCAGTATTTAACTATAATTCCTAGTGTTTTCAAAATAAAAACTTTCATATTTTTGATTTATAGGGAAATTTTGATATTTTGTTCATTTTTTACTAACTTTTTATTTATTTTTACAAGTTTTGTAGGGGTCTAAGATAGGAGTTTTATTTTACGTTGTAAAAGGTTTGTGTATTTCCCCACACACATTGTGCACATGCATATGTAGTAGACTCTTTTCTGGGTATATGAAGGGGGAATAGGTTGCCCAATATTTTAAGAGGAGATGAAGTAGCTCTGCCTTCTGAGTGTTAGCCTCCATGTGGGCCAGTGGAAAACCTATCAAGTATATATATTCCTACACTTGCCTGAAGTGTTAGCCTCATTACAAGCATGGAAAATACTCTCACTCGAATTAAACCTTTTTCAACATAAACTTGCGATGGGTAAGATTTAGGTACCTTGTCAGTTTTTTCAGACTCGGGAGCAATTCAAGAACTTGTTTAGAGGTCTAACCCACACCTCATATAGTGGACCATCCTAACTACCTTGTTAGAGCCATACTTGATTTTAGAGCTTACTGAATTAGGAACACACTAGGGAACAATTTTCATTGTTTTCCTTTTTATTTTATGTTTAGAGCTTACAAATGAGGCGATGATGAGCTAGCATTGCCTATTATGGAAAGGTTTTTACTTCACCTTAGAAGTTGCTGTTATTTTTATTCCAAATATCGAATGATGATGAACGAGCATTGTCATTCATAATATAATTTTTTCTTTTTACTTTGCATGGCATCCTGAGGCCTTGGCTACACTGTCTAGATGTGTAGATCAGGCGATGATGTACGAACATCATCACTAGAAACAAGGCTGTCTAGTTTGCCCTAGGGGGCATTGTAATGCCTTGATAAATTTATCTGGGGTAACTTTTATTTTTTTCATATTAATTCTTTTATTATTTATATTAGTTCATTTCTCGTCTTTTTTATCTTTTCTTTATTTGTTCATATTACTTTGTTTTTGATATTATACTAATTTCATCCTTGCATTCATTCATATATGAGCATTCATACTTGCATTCATTATATGTACTGAACAAGTGTGAGGGGGCAAAATGAAGGTTTTTTTTTTTTCAAATTTTATGAGTTCCTTAAAAGTATTTGCTCTTTCAAAATAGAATTCAAAATAATTGAACATCATAAATCATTGGAGATGAACATTTAGCACGCCTAGAAAGGATAAAGGCAAGCAATCATGAAACACAAGAAGAATCATGAAATAGCAAAATGAGATGCAAGTGTAAATCTTAATATAGATGGAAATAATGATTGCTAGAGGGAAAAAGGTGAATTAAAGGACTCTAATATTACTGTTGGCTTATTTAGGGCAAAATCACCACAAGGTGCTCAAGCTATAGGAGCTAGTCTTGTAATGCATATTCATGTTAACCTTAAAGCTCATGAAGGGCAATGGATACAGTACCAAATCCTACTTTGGACAATCCAATGGTTATAGACTTTAATGGACTTCTGGAACAAGAAAATCATAGGCTTAAGACCTGAAAAAGAAATTGAGCTTGAAAAGGATAAGGGAAATACCATTTTCCAAAAAGTGGCTTAAAGCAATGAAGGAGTTAAGGATGTTAGAAGTATGAATATAGATAAATTGAGCTTGCTACCAGATCCAATCCTCCTTCCTAAGTTCAAAATACTAAGTTTCAAAAAGTTCAATGGCACCATATTTCCATAAGCTCACATCAAAATGTTTATCAGAAAAATGGTTGGCCATATATACAATGATAAGCTTCTTATTCATTGCTTCCAAGAAAGATTGTCAGCATCAACTATGAGATGGTACAATGAATTGAATTAGAGTTAGGTGCAATCTTGGACAGACTTGGCTAATGTTTTTTTTCAACAATAAAAGCATATGTTAGATTTAGCACTAGACTGATTATTTCTCTAAAATATGTAGAAGAAATTTATAGAAACATTCACATAATACGCCCAGAGATGGAAGGATGCAGTAGCCCAAGTACAACCACCTTTGTTGGAAAAAGAGATTTCATCCTTATTTCTAAATACACAGCTAAATCAATTCTTTGGTAAACTCATAGGAAGTGTTAGAAAGGATTTCAGTAATATAGTGGTCGCTGGGAAAATGATTGAGAATGCTATCAAAAAAAGGAGAAATACAATTTAGTGGTATGCTTATGGTAGAAAAGAGAAAAACAATTGAGGAGGAAAAAAAATTCAAGCTATCTTCTAGATGAATTAGCTACTTATGGATCTTGATCAATGTTGACGTCATCCTTATAAGTCTTATTATGCTGGCATGAATAATGCATCTAGTGCATCCCGAAGTCCTAACCATCTAGTGCTTACAGTTACACCAGCTTTCACATCTGTGCACAAGTCAAGTGCTCTGGGAAATAGTCAAAGTAGACATAAAAAGTGAAATCGAAATAGAAATCGGATTGAGCAGACCCCCATTTCTTATGCAGAGCTTTTACCCGAGCTCATCAAGAATCGCCTCTTGTCACCTATTCAAATTGAGCCTTTGAAGCCTCCATATTCGGATTGATATAATGTTAGACAATGTTATGATTATCATTCCAGTAATTTAGACCATTCCATAGAGGATTGTCTTGATCTTAAGTACAAAGCCCAAGACCTTATTAAGGCTAGGAAATTGGGCTTCGAAGAGGGAAAAGCTAGATATCATTGAAGGGCATATGAGCAGAAGATAAGCATTGTGAATAGCCAAGTTTGTAAGAGGAATGCAAGCTATAGTAATTTGTGTAACCCTTATTTTGAAAAGCCTTGTCTCTAAATTGGTATCATTTTGTAAAGCATGCATATTAAATGTTTTAATAGTATAACAATATATTTTAAATATATAATTGATTTTGAAATAGGGCTTGTGCCTTTACATTTATTTCCCTGTAAATAAAACTAGGATCATTTGAAAGATGCAATACTATAGGGAAATATCTTTAAAATTCTTAAATCATGATTTCGTAGGTTAGGAGTGATAGAATAAAGTTCCAAAAATTTATGAGTTTCTTTGACAATCAAATAAACAAAATGTTCTTTTAGGGAACCTAATTGTGGCAATTGGGTATGTGCCAAGACTGTGCCTAAAGTCCCATTCCTTTTTTAGCGACCAAAACATGGATTTTGTCACTATATCCTAGAAGTCACTTATGACTTATATCTTAAGGCACTGGACCAAATCAAATTACCTCATGTTTCCAACAAAATCTTTTTGAGCTATACTCCTTTTTGACCACATATAAATATAGCCTATAACCCATTATTGCAAATTTTAAGGAATCAAGCATAAAATTTTCCTTGCGAACACAGATCATTGGATTGTTTAATTTCTCTTTAGTGATATACTAAAAAATAAAACATGCTTATAAATTAAAGTGAAGTAGGGAATCGTTAGTATCACGAATAGGAATTACCAAATCTTGCAAGGAAAATTATTTCAAAGAAATTTAGGGACACCAAAAATCCTTAAGCAACTTACATTGTTAATTTTTGATTAGAGAAACTGATTTTAAAAATTAAATCCATCCTCTTTTCAACTTGACTTTTTGATTCTGAGCCCTTCACGACCAGTTTTGTACTTGCTGAGTGTTAATAATATGGAGACTTAAAGGAACATTGAATTTGTCTAATTTTCAAAGAAATTCATGTTTTATATGACCTAATCCACTCGTACTTAGGAAAATGGGGCATGTATTCTATTCACTTTGAAATTCTTGGGCCAAACAAAGTTTTTTGATTCTTCAACACATTTTGAGAAAGACAAATTGTCATTCAGGAAAATTTTCAACAAAAAATTATTAGTTTTCAAGAGATTTGTACATCACATGCTTTTAGCCCTAATGTTTAAAAACAAAATTCAGTTTTCAGTAAGATAATCATTTCGGACAAATTTGAAATAGTGCAATTGAAAAGAGACAAGCTTTCTTTTGATTCAAAGGTACTGAATCAAGATAAAGACCTAACCGATGGATAGGAAAATGATCAAAATTTGACATTGAAAATTTGA
>JBBYHK010467959.1:0-83298 GCA_038382065.1 Adansonia grandidieri
CTTGCTATATTATAAATAGAGCCATGGTTAGGCCAATCCTAAAGAAAACTCCATATGAACTTTTTAAAGGAAAAAAACCTAAGATTAGCTACTTTCACCCTTTTGGATGTAAATGCTTTGTATTAAATAATGGAAAGGACAATCTTCGTAAATTTAATGCAAAAAGTGATGAAAGAATTTTTCTTGGTTATTCAACAAATTCCAAAGCTTATAAAGTGTTTAATAAGAGAACTTTAGTTGTTGAAGAGTTAATACATGTCATATTTGATGAAGCTAACTCAACCTGGAGAAAGGTATCCTTTGACAATGATGATGTAGAAATTTATCAAGAATAAACATCACATAAGGAGCAAGGAGAAACAATGCAAAATCATGAAGATATAAAAGAGGAAGAATCACATAAGCGAACTTAAGTAGAAAAGGAAAAAAATCATCCTAGAGAGTTGACTTATGTCAAAGATGGTGAGATAATTGGTGATCCAAAGTAAAGGGTAAGAACTAGATCATCCCTTAGAAATACATGCAGTTATGTAGCCTTTCTTTCATAAATTGAGCCCAAAAATATAAATGAAGCTCTAAAAAATGAAAATTAGATCATACCTATGCAAGAAGAATTAAACCAATTTGAAAGAAGCAAAGTTTAGAATTTAGTTAAGAAACCTAGTGATTATCCCATTATAGGTACTAAATGGGTTTTTAGGAACAAACTTGATGAGAATGGAACAATAGTTAGGAATAAGGCTAGATTAGTAGCCAAAGGGTATAGTCAAGAAGAAAGAATTGATTATGATGAAACTTATGCCCCCGTAGCTAGACTAGAGGCCATTAGAATATTACTAGCTTTTGCATGTTTCAACAACTTCAAGTTATATCAAATGGATGTCAAAAGTGCTTTTTTAAATGGCTTCATTAATGACAAAGTTTATGTTGAACAACCTCCTGGTTTTGAAAATCCTCATTTTCCCGATCATGTTTTTAAATTTTCTAAAGCTTTATATGGACTAAAGCAAGCACCTAGGGCATGGTATGAAAGACTCTTAAAATTTTTAATTGAAAAAGGGTTCAATAGAGGAAATGTTGACAAAACTCTATTTATAAAAGTAAAAAACAAGGACATTTTAGTGATTCAAGTTTATGTTAATGATATTATCTTCGCCACTAGTAATGAATCTCTTTGTCAAGAATTTTCTAAGTTAATGCAAGGTGAGTTCAAGATGAGCATGATGGGAGAATTGACACTCTTTTTAGGGCTACAAATTAAACAAACTAAAGATGGCATCTTCATCAATCAAGCCAAGTACACTAATGAATTACTCAACAGGTTTAAAATGGATGAAGCAAAACCTTGTTCCACACTGATGAGTACCTCAACAAAGCTTGAAAAGGATAAAGGAGGTAAAATCGTTACTATAAACTTTATAGGTCTATGATAGGTTCATTACCATATCTTACCGCAAGTAGACCAGACATAATGTTTAGTGTATGCCTATGTGCTAGATATTAATCAACACCACGAGAGTCTCATCTAATTGCCGTAAAAAGAATTTTTAGATACCTTAGAGACACTCCAAATCTAGGCCTATGGTATCGTGAAGAATCATCCCTTCTCCTACATGCTTACTTCAATACGGATTTTGGTGGATGCAAAATTGATAGGAAAAGCACTTTCAGAACATGTCAATGTCTTGGAAATATGCTTATATCATGGTTTTCCAAGAAACAAAATAATGTTGCTTTATCCACAATCGAAGCGGAATACATATCCGCAGGTAGTTGTTGTGCCTAAATTTTTTGGATAAAATAGCAAATGGAGGATTTTGGCATTACCATGGATCATATTCCAATTAAATGTGACAATACTAGTGCCATTTGTCTCACCAAAAAACCAATCCAATATTCTAGAACCAAGCACATAGAAATCAAACATCACTTCATTAGAGATCATGTGCAAAAAGGTGATATAATGCTTGAGTTTGTTGACATATTGCATCAATTAGCTAATATTTTCACTAAACCATTGAACAAGGATAGATTTTGCACAATTAGAAGAGAACTTGGATTAATGAATACACCCTAAATTCATAATTTAATCCAATCCTGATGCTGTGCCTTACTGTTACTTATATAATGCTTAGTTTGATAAAACTAGTTTTGCACACTTGTTTGATAATGCTCAATTGTCATGAATTTATTAAATAATTTTGTTGCATCTTTATTAAGACTTGAATGATCTTAATTTTGGTTCGAGATATATTTTTAAATGTTTTAAACAGATAATTGGATCAAAATTACATCTAATTTGATGAGATCTTGTTGAAAATGAACCCATACTAGGCTATCTATATCGATTCATGTACATTCATCTTTTCTATATTGAGACTTGTTTTCAGTGTATCGATACAAACCCAGATTTGTTCTTTGTATCGATACCTGTCCTTTTGTATCGATACACTGTATCGATACTTCTTAATTTGTATCGATACAATAGCAATTTGATCTAAGTCTTGAGACCCAGTTCCTTGTATTAATACAGAACTGAGAAATGCTCTTTGTATCGATACTGCTTCTTATGCATCGATACTGACTATTCATTTAGAAACCCCTTCGTGCGATTTCTTTTCATTCAAACCATAACTGTTCATCCTCTCACTCTCTCTCGTTCTATCCCATAACTATCAAATCTCATCATTTTTTGTTTCTCTTCAAAATCAATTGATCTAATAACCAAATTCCTTTATCCCACTTACCAAAAACCATTTCAAAACCACTCATTACCATCCCAACCATCAAGATTTTGACACTTCCCATCACTCTAACCCTAATCACTTCTTTCTTTAAATTCAACCATTTCATCCAAATTTCTTTCGATAAATCACTTCTATCTCATTCCTAAAACGTTCCCCATTATTGTTTGTACGATTGATTCTGGATCCACTCCTTACATCACACAAATTGAAAACCATTCTTAGTGCCCATCACTTGTTCGAAAAAACACCTCAAACAACCTTTATCCACTTAACCTGTTTGACAAAAGTTCCCACATATACCCATGGCTCCCAAAACCAAACAAACCACATGCTGTCAAGGTCCCGTCACCCGTGTTTCCACCTCTTCTGCTCGTCAACCACCTCTGGTCCAAAATCAATCTTTCTTTGACTTGTGCTTTCGCGATACATAGGCTCGAGAGCCTTTCACCACCATTTATGCCCGGATGCCCATCCAACAATGTCGTGTCATCAACTTTCCATTTTTTTGGTCCATCAACTATCCGTACCTTCAAACCTTTGAAATCTTCGGATGGACCAAAATCCATTCCTTAAATGTTTCGGTGCATGAAAATCTTGTCTGTGCCTTCTTTAGCAATGCATCTCTCGTTGTTGATGACCATGACAATGTCATTGCTATTCGGTCTTATCTTTTGGGACAAGATCTCCTAGTCAACACGGCTTTCCTCGCCTCTGGCTTCGAATTTTTGATTGAAGGCACCATCAATGAAGGCTCAGGTCCTGCCGTATTACGCATCCCTCACAACAAAGCCACGCTCATTTCACCGGTTGATTGCTTACTCCATCTCATTATTTCACATGTGCTTCGTCCATAGGGGATGAAACATACTTTAATCAGGGATGCGGATTATTGGTGGCTGCATATGATTCAATCTGGCACCCATCCAAATCTAGCCTACTTTATATTTGCGGACCTTGTTCTATGCGTACATGGTTGTCATAGTCTTCTTCATGGCATGGCCTTGAGTTACTACTTCCAAACTCAAGGTCTCGATCTTTCATGTGACCTCGGTATTATGGTAACCACATATCACTATATCGATCGTAAATCTATGGGACTCATCAGATATGAAATTCAAGGCGGTGACTTTGTTCCAAAAGCTCATCGACAGTCACCACTTGAGCAATCGATGCTCTCGTTCCCGACGATCATGATGAAATGGAGCATGGTGAGCCTCCTCCACCTTTGGCTTCCGTGCCCATGGATATTCCCACAATGTTCACATTGATTATGGATCATTTTGATATGTGCGAGGGACGTTTCAACACCATCGATGCTTATCTCTCTGCTCTTGAGCAAAGTCATCGAGCCCTAACGAAGCAATTCCATGCCTAATCCGCTACCTTTCCTCGTGCGCCTCCATGTACTCCTCCACCCGTCGAGGATCCTCCTACCTACGAAGTCTAGTCACCTTAGACATATTTCTTAAAAATTGTCAAACTTTATGTTTTTAGGTTATTATTTTAAGATCATCCGAATTTCTCTTTACATTATGTCTTCAGACTTCTATGCTATTTCATGCTTTTGCATTTTCTTGAATATCTTTTACTTGATAAATTTATCCTCTTTATGCTTGCTTATACATATGCTTGCTTATCCTTGAATTCTGTCTTTGATATAACAAAAAGAGGGAGAAAGACCTTAAATTTGCATTGTGTTGCTTTCCATGAATTGATTATGCATATATTGGAACCCGAATTACATGTTAAACTTAAACTTAAAATCTTGGGCAATTTATTAAGGGGGAGTTATGTCTTTGATTAAACTCAAACACAAGCAAATTTATCTTAAGTTTTGTTATATCAAAAAGGGGGAGATTGTTAACCTTGAATTTAATTTTGATATAACCAATAGACTTTAGTTAAATTAATACTCAACCTCGTATTTATGTTTAAATTGAAAAGCATCTTTAAAAAATACTAAGGTTGTAATTATTGAGATGTGTTTAAGTCAACAAAAATAAGTTTACAAACAAGTTTTGAAGTCTAGTATCGATACAAAGAACATGTGTATCAATACTATGCATAAAAGCCTCAAATGTATCTATACAATGAACATGTGTATTGATACAGGTTGCTTAGTATCGATACTCACTCCCTAAGTATCGATACAGGGCTTGGCAATAGCCAAGGATTGCATGAAACCCTCAAATGTATCGATACAAGTGTGTATGTATCGATACATGTTGATCAGTATCGATACTGACCCCATGAGTATCGATACAGAGCTTGGCAATAGCCTAGTTTGGCTGAAAACCCTTATATGTATTGATACAAAGGTATCTGTATCAATACAGCTTGCTTAGCATCAATACTGAGACCTCGGTATTGATACAACAAGTTGTAACAGTCACTTTTTTTGAACTATGTATCGATACTATAATGCAGGATTGAACGAAAATCACCATTTATGAAGGATACAATGGCTCTCCAGCCACCACATTAAATGCCCAACGTCTATGAATCAATTTGCATATATAAATGAAGGTTCCGAATAGCTAAAGAGGCAGACATACAGATTTCATTGAATCATTGAAAAATAAAAGCTCAAAATCATCAAATCATTATTTTCTACTTATATCAACTTATACTCTTTAAGTCTATTTGTATCTGATTCTTCTTGTACTTAAATTCCAGCAAACATCCACCTATTAAAGGTTTAATTAGTTTGCAAAATACCTCTTTCATTTCACAAAAAGGGTTGAGTGAAAGAGAGTAAAAATACTTGAGAGTTTGGGGTATAATTCTTAAAGTTTTTGAAAGGTTCTATCTAAGCCTTAAAAGATAGTTGTGTAAGGTTATACCGTATCTTTAAAGGTAACAATTTTCGTAGTGAATTGTGGAAATCACCTTGGTAAGAAAGTACCAAGAAGAGAGGAAGTAGGTGCCAAATTAAAGGATCGAACCTCTATACATCCATTGTTGATTTTTCTCTTTTTCTTATCTTATTTAATTTTCAAATTTACAACGTTTTTATAGAACTAATTCACCCCCCTCTTGGTTTAATCTCTCCATTATAGCTAACACTCTTTTAGCAACTCTAGAATCAACGTTTTATCTTGTAGCAGTCTTGCATCTGAGGTTTCCCATTTAATTGATAAATTACTAGAGCTGAATCCTTATAGACTTTCAATTTTTGAGCTTTTCTTTCTATGGCTGCTTGGTGCCCCATGATATATGCCTTATATTCTACCATATTATTTATGTAATCAAAATCCAATCTAGCAGTGATAGGATAATAGTCTATTTTTAAGGATATCAAAATCACCCGAATTATGAGACCTAAAATGTTTAAGGCTTCATTAAAGTACATATTCCATATCGATTCTTTAAGTGGTTCCCCTTCCTACTACACCAAGATATTTATCAAATTTTTGCTGGAGAAATCAAAATCTAAAGGCTGATAGTCATTAAGTGCTTGATTTGCTAGGAATTCGATGATGACTCTTCCTTTTATAGCTTTTTGACCCACATGGACTATATCATATTTTTTATAATAAGGCTTGCCATCTAGCTATCTATCCAGACAATGTTAGTGCTTCAAAGAGGTACTTAGTCAAACCCATTTTGGTAATTAACCAAATGGTATGATATAACATATACTGTCAGAGCTTTTCCACAGTCCAGACTGAGGCACAACATATCTTTTCTATTAGGGAATAATTTACCTTATAGTCTAGGAATGTTTTGCTAAGGTAATAAATGGATTTTTCTTTATTCCTAGTTTCGTCATGTTACCTTAGCACGTATCCCATTAACCTATCAAATACCATGAGCTGGAGTATAAAGGGATGCCCTAGAACTAATTGTACTAGAACATGGGACTTGACAAGTAAAGTTGTACTTTCTCGAATCTTCTTTTGCATTCTTTATCCCATTCTCCCAAGTTATGATTTTGAAGGAGCCAAAAATTTGGATCATATTTGTCTGCAAGTTGGGAAATGAAATGGGCAATGTAATTTAATATCCTAAGGAAACTTCTTTTTGCATATGTGGAGTTGGTAATTCTTGAATGACTATAATCTTATTAAGATCAAACTCAATCCCCTTTCCATTTACAGTGAAGCCTAATAATTTCCCTGATCTCGGGCCAAAGAGATGCTTTGCTGGATTCAACTTTAATTCATATTTTCTTAGTTTTTTAAACTTCCGTAAATCTATGACATGTCCTTCCTCTCGAAGCAATTTGGCAATCATATCCTTCATATATACTTTAATCTTTTTATTCATCATATCATGGAATAGAGTGATTATTACCCTTTGATAAGTTGCCCTGGCATTCTTTAATCCGAATGGCATTACCTTATAATAAAAAGTGCCCTACATTATGACAAATTTGGTCTTTTCCATTTTTTAACACCATTTTAATCTGATTATACTTTAAGAATCCATCCATGAAAGAAAATAGGCAGTTTTTCATGGTGTTATCAAATAAAGTTACAATATGAGAAAGAGGAAAATTATCCTGCGCTTGATTTAAATCCCAATAATTCATGCATATTTTAACTTTTTCATCTTTTTTAAGAACCAGGACGATATTCGTAACCCACTCTGGCATTTGGCTACCTCAAGAAATCCAAACTTGTATTGTTTCTTTACCTCTTCTTTAAACTTCAAAAGCATTTCCAATTTCATTCCTCTTAAGTTTTGCTGAACTGACTTGCATTCTAGTTTAAAAGGTAATTTATGGACCACTATCTTTGATCTAATCTTAATAAGAGCATGCAAAGACATCTCGAAACTCCTAAAGCAAACCTATTAATTCTTCTCTGGTAACAGGCATGAAGCAATCTCTATTCGACTTCTTTTTTATCATCCTTATTATCCCTTAAGTTTATCACTTCTATAGGCTCTTCATGCAGCATTATTTGTTCATTTCCTGCTAGATTACTTTTAGCAGATAAGGAGGCAAAAATATAATCTTTAACATTTTCTTTAAAATCAACCTCTTTGAAGCAAATAGCCTATTTAAAATCAAGCCTTAAATCTTGATTAAGATCATCCATTTCTCTTCAATCAGGAGATTTGTAAAGGTAAAATAAAGGAAAGAATGGGCAAATAAATATATTGCATGATTTATGTATATGTATGTAGAAAGAAAAAGGAAATTAAATATACATAAAAGGTTTATGCATTTTATTTTTGAAAATGATAATTTAACATTTTAAATTTCTTTACCAAAAAGATCCTTATGTTAATGTGAGTTCCTAAAATTACTCTAGAATTGGCCTAAACACAATCACTTTCTCAATAACAGTCCAATTTTTCTAGATATATCCAAAAGGGCATGGGCAGATTCCACAATCATCATTTAGCTCCTTATGGTTCTTTCTAATGGTGGCCCCTATTTCTTAAAGGCCTTGTTGATCACCATTATGACATCTTTGTTTTCTTTTCCTTTGGTTTCTAGATTAATGACCCCTCTATTATAGAAAATTTCCTTCAATAAGGGGTAATAGGTTGATTACCAACTTGACTGTTGATTGATGGCCTGGGTTAACTTGCTTCCTTGAATTTTATTCTTTATCTTCTTTTTCTGGCTCAATTCTGGCATAAAACCTAGCCTATGTTTATCATTTTTCCAACTGCATTGATGAATTAGCTCATCCTTTTTTTTAAATATCTTCCCAATGCTCCTCCAGCTTAGGCACTTTTCTTAACCATAAGCTTGAGGCCCATGTTAGTGCTCTTCGAAAGCTTAGGCTTTAGGATTATAGTCACTTTCGTTAAAAAAAAAAAAACAAATGTTAACAATCTCAAAAGTTCAAAATAAACACTCTTAAGCTTTAACATTTCCCTCAATATATGTGCCTACGTAGAAGTCATGGTTATAATGTCTTTTTCCCTGAATATGCTGACCATTTTTTCATCAACTTTGAAATTGACTTTTTGATGAAGCATTGCTGGCACAGTATTGGCAGAAGGGATCCACAGTCACCCTAATTAGCAATTGTATTGTAGGATCATGTCTATCACATGAAATTCTACTTCAAATGGGCAGAGGCTAATGTTTAAAGTGATTAAAGTAGTTCCCTTAATTTCCCTTTTTGTTATAACAAATGCCTTGACAATTGTTTGGCTGTGCTTAATCTGGCTAGCATCAACTGGCAAACGGGATAGAGTGATTAATGGTATAACATTTAAAGCCTACCCATTGTTAACAAGAGTTTTAGGCATTATGGTGCCATTGCAATTTTTTGTTATACAAAGGTTTTTTTTTTTTTATGGAAGTGGTCCTTCCTTGCAGGATTTCTTCATCACTAAATGAAATGAAATTGTCAGGGACAATGTTGTTTACTAGGCGATCAAGTTTGTTTATCAATATATCCTAAGGGACACATGCTTGGTTAAGCACTTTTAATAAAGCATTTAAGTGTGGCTCTGAACTGAGCAATTGCACTAGCAGAGAAATTTTTGTTGGTTGTTGTTTCAATTGCTCTCTAATGCTATGCTCACTATGCTTAATAAACTTAAAAAATTTAGTCACTTCATTTTTCTTCACTGATTGCTATATTTTTATCAGGAATCTTTAGTAATTATAGCTTTATAAGATGTTTGTCCCTTTAATTTTGCTTTTAGTTTTGCTTTCACACTAGCTTCACTGGTTTTTGGGCAATAATGATGATCGCTTCTAGTCATATGGCTTACAATAATAATGTTGACAACAGCTAATTAGCTTGCAGCCTCTAAAGTTGTCACTCCACCATTATACCTTTAAGGCATGTGCTTATTATCTTTGTATGGAAAAGGTGTTGTTGGTCTGATAATGATCGTTGAAGCAATTTCAGTTTTAAGAGGTGTAGCCTTTGTCTAGTTACAATAGATGATGAGAAGGCAATCGACATAATAGGGTAGTTGTAATGGTGTTTTATGAGTCATATTGATTGAGTTGTCTTTTTCTTGACTAGCCTTTGCAAAATTCAATTTCTCCAATATTCATCTTTATTTGAATCAGAGATAAAAACTTTAGACAATTTTATAGCGTATATCTTTGAGTCACATAAAACTTACAAAAATTAAACCTTGGATTTGATTGACTTTTGAATTTCTAGGATTCTAACCAAGGATTTTGCCTTCAGCCAAAATATTCTAGACCTTTTCTATTAAGGTTTTGATTTCTTAGACATTTGCCTCTACCCATTGCTTTTTGAGCATTTACTCCAGGGTCAAAATGATTAGGTAGAGGATCTGCTGCGACATTAGGTCATGGAGCATTGTCGAATTTAAAGGCACCTGCTTCGAGAATACACTAGACCTTTGTCTTAAAAACTGGGCAATTCTCAATTGAGTGGCTTACTAATGCATGATATTGATAGTGAGCATTTGGATTGTACCTACTAAGGACATTATCCTCATATCATTTAGAAAAAAAATGAAAGCTACTAATTGAGCCTTACAAACTTCATCAAAAGAGGCTCCTAATTGGGTATGGGCTGATTAGTTTTTTGAATTGGTTAATTGGCATTACGTGTAGCTTGATTTTAAAGAGATAGATTTGGGATGGTGATCTATGAGGTTGGTGGAGTAGGAGCTTAGGTTGTATTAAAAGAATAAGTATGTTGAGACTGTTAACCTTGGTTTTGATAATAAGAGTGAGGTCTTTGCTAGTAAGGTTGACCAGTAAAATTAACAGATGGAGTGTCTTGCCAAGTCTTTCCTTTTTTCTAGTGGAAGATTCACTAGTTGCAAATTTTTTGGCCTTCACAGCTGTCTCAATCATTTCCCCTCATATAACTAGGTGGTGAAGTTTTTGGCTGCATTCCCTACTAACTTGTAATAGTAGGGAGAATGCAAGGTATTTATGAGCAACATTGTGGTCTCCTTCTCTATCAATAGGGTTTGAACTTGAGAGGCCATATCTTTCTATCTCTACACATACACTTTGAAAGATTTAGTGGGCTTTTTCTCCATTTTTAGTGAAGTTAGCCTATCTAGTACTGATTTGACCATGTGTTTATATTGTTGCAAAAATGCATTTGCCAAATAGGTCCAACATTGAATTTAGGTACAAATCAGATCGTTACACCAGTTAAGTGCTAACCTTCATAAACTTTCCCAAAAGTAGTGAATAAGGAGCTTGTCATTCTGAGCATATCCAACCATTTTCCCAATGAACATCTTGATATACGCTTGAGGGGATGTAGTGCCCTTGTACTTCTCAAATTCAAGCATTTTTAATTTTGGTGGAAGGACCAAATCTGGATCCAAGCTGACATCTTCAACATCGGCATTGCTATACAATTCAACCCCTTCTATAGCTTTAAGCTCCTTATTTAGAAGCTATAATTTCCCTTTTTTTAATCTTTATTTCAGCATGCTCTTTACCCTTCTGTTTATATCTTTCTTCCTCATCAATGCTAAGAACCACTGACACTTCTTGTGCAGTTGTGGCTCTGATACTTTCCCCTTATGAGAAAACATCAGGGTTAATGACAATGACTAGAAGTAGGGATATTATGTTGCTTATTTTGGGTATTCACTAGCCATGCCATTTGAGCATTAGTCATCTATCCTTCAATTGGTACCCCTTCGATCCCCTAGTAGTAGTATCAATATTAATTTCTAGCTGTTGGTGAACTGGCTCCTTTTTCATTTAGCAATTCCATCATCCTTGTGATATGTGGTTGCAGTTCTTTTTGTCTTTTCATTATAACCTCTTAGGCCTCTTGATGATTTTCTTATAACTGTTCAAGCGTTGCTAAGTGATCTTTAACCATTCTTTTTGTTCTGTATCGAGTATAGTACTGATGAATGGGTGGCGATTTGGCTGGTTCTCTAAGTTTACAATATTGAAACCTTAGAAATTCCAAATTTCCTTGACTGAAATTTTATTAATGAATTGGTGAAATTAATAATCATGTATGAGTATGTATGCATATAATATACATATATATGCATGGTATGAATATATGAATGGATTTGTTAGGATGCTTGCTTTAGCAAAAGATTCCAAACTGGAAAGTTTTCCATTAACTTTGTAGTAAATGACATATTCACATCATTGATGATATGGGGATTACATACAAAGAAAGTCCTAACTTGATCATTTTTTTTAAGCCTCCTTTAAGGACTAAAGTTTAGTATGCTTGTGTTCTCTTATAGGGTTAATCTACATCATTAGGACCTTAATATTTTCCACAATCTTTCTTACTTGGATGATGGCTGAGTAAATCTACTCCTTGAGATAATTAAGGTGCATCATTGAGCTACACACCTAGCTGGCCATCATTTATGCTCATCTTCAGCCTACCATAATTCGTCATCCCAATATGCTTCCATGTCATGGTAGAAAAATTGCCCCACTGATTTCTCTTTCCAAGGCTTTGGCTTTCCAAACTTCCAACTCCTTATGAAGTTTATGCATTTCCTCAATCATTCCCTTAGAATTCCCATTAGAGCTCCCAGATATCCGGGCAAGCTTTAGCTGCTTGTTCTATTTGACCTAATCATTCTTCATTAAATTATACATTTTTTTCCATTTTCTGCACTTTTTTTCCTTTCACTTCCACCTTCATTCTTAAATAGGCAACTTCTTCTTAAAGTATGCTATTTTCATCACTTATACTTTTCTATTCCTTGGTAGCTTCTTCCTTGATCAAATCAACCTCAAAAGGCATGATAGGCTCTAGTTAGATAAATACTCGAGGAATGGCTTTACCTATGCTAGGAAAAATCAAGTGAAAAATCAAGTTACATCCAATGATTTTTCTCTAAGCATTATAAGTTGGGGTGGTCTAGTCTATATATGCACATAACCCTAACTCATATCTTTCCCCCCAATGCCAAGTAGTTGTCTGCAGTGGTTTCCAATAATTTCCCCCTTATATATCAAATCTACACTAGCTATATCTGAAATCATGGGAATAAACTGCCATGATCTATACAATCTTCGAACCAATAATGGTACATACTCCACAGTGCCCCATATACTGAGTGAAAACATGAAAAGTTATTTGCCAACCGATAAACAAATGGTTTTAGTGAAAACCAAAGTGCTGTCCAATCACTAGATGATAAGTTCTTAAGCATTTCAGCCCACTGGTTCTTAGTTCTTGATTTGGGCCACCCTTTCTTAATAAACTTCTGAAGAGGAATACAATGGAAGAAATATGATTTGACTATCTTAACTCTTTTGCCTCAAAAAATGACTTCGGGCCCAAATATATATAACAAAGCACTTTCGAAGAACATACCTCGACCTTTCTTTTGGCATATATTGAGTTCTCCGATTATCTTAGCTAGAATGATAGGGACTGAATGCATATTCTTTTCTAATCGGGAGAACAAATCTACAACTACTGCTTGTACATGTCCCAATACCCTTGGGAAGAAAACTAGCCTGCATATGGCTAAGGCAAATGTTTCAATGGCCTTCTCAGTGTTAGAGCATACTTAGATGTATTCCCATAGAAACTGCCATGAAATACACTAGCATTCCTCTTCTGCTCAATATAATGGCAACCTAGCTAATAGTCTATGTCAAGAACTTCACCTATTTTCTTATGGAAGTTGGTCAGATTGCATTCTTTACAATAAATGGGCCTTGTTTCTAAAGTTTCAAGCCCGAGCAAAGCAGAAATCTCTTCCATAGTTGGAGTCACGTTATGCTGATTAAACAAGAAACACTAGAATGATAGAACCGAAAACTTGATTATAGCTTTGACTAATTTGTTCATCAATCTGTATCTTAAGGAGGAGTATGATTTGCTCATATTTCTCAATAAATTGGGTTCACTTCGTATTTCCCCATCAATCTCGTATCTCTGCCAACTCTCTTAAATTATTCTGATAGAGGTCCAGGTGTGTGATTTTTGGTAACTCTACAAAAACTCTTCGATATGAAGTCCTCATACATTTTCTAATTGGACTCTGACTCGAAACAAACCTCCTTAAAGTCCTTGGAAATAATCACTACGTGTACTCATTTAAACATAAAGTTAATTGAAAATTGATCTGAGTGGAAATTCTATTTTAAAGTAAGCATTCTTGTATGCATATGAGGAAACAATGTACCAAAAAGTAAAAAGCATAAGTCAATATCTATAAAAAAAAAAACATTAAACGCAAGTAAAAATAAAAAACAATGCAATTATGAATTAGTAAAAATAAATGAAAATCATAATTATTAAATAAAATATTAAAATTATTTAAATAAATGAAAATATGCAAATGAAAGGGAGAAAAAGTTAGGTTACCCATTCATGTGCCCTTAATTTTGGTGACATCCAAATTTAGGCATAGTTTTGACTAGGTGGTCAGTATTCACTATATGAAGTTTAAGGTTAGACCTTTAAGTCGGTTCTTGAATTTCCTGAGCCTGTAGAGGATTAACGGGGTATTGTATCCTTACTCATCATGGGTTTATGTCAGAAAGGGTTTAATTTGAGGGGGAGTATCTCCCATGCCCTTAACGAGGCTAACTCCTCGGGCAAGCATAGGAATTTACACCTAGTAGGTTTTTCGCTAACCTAAATAGAGACTAACACCTTTGAAGGCAAAACTACTTCACCCCCTCTTAAAATATTAGGTTACCTATGCCCCCTCCATAGATCTAGAAGAGAAACTATTGCCCCTATTCAATGTGTGCAAAGGGATAAACAAACCTTTTTTGATGCAATATTAAAAATAAAACCCCTAACCTAAACCCCTAATAGACAAGACCAAGAAATGGATTAGCTTAAAATTATCAAATATTTAAAATAATAAAAACAAAATTTTTCTTTGGGAAAACAAGAAATTATAATAAAAAACTAGTTGAAACCAAATTAATCAAAATTTAGTTAACACATAACTAATTTTATGCCTGTTTCTCTAACCAATCCCTAACGAAGTCGCCAAGTTTTCATAATGTGATCAGGATACAAATCTTGACCAGCTAGACTAAAAAAGGTGGGTGTACCCTTTGTTCCTTAAATATCATTATTATTTTTTTATTTTTAGGGGTATATCATTGTTATTATTTTTTTCTATTTTTGGGGATCGAGGCATCAACATGAATAACTCATCGATTTAACCCTAAATAGTCATAACGAAACAATTATTTATTTTGAAGCCTCCACCAATCTATTTCAGCTAGGTGAGATTGGTCACCTATCGAAGTTTGTATTTTAAAGGTTATAAAACCCTTAAAAAAATTTTAAGGTTTGCGATAATACCAAAAATTACGTGAAAGGGTCTAAGAGTTGGTTACAATCATGAGTAAGGATTGATCCCTTGATGATGCTCTGAAATTGGTACCTTATTAATTACATGTAAATTTAAATTTTGGTTATTATTAGATTCCATTATCCAATATTTAATTGTAATTTCCATGTATTAAAATAATATTTTATAGAAACAAATTTACTATTTTGTACGAGAAAATCAAGTTTTCAATGTTTTTTGAAAATCAAAATATCTTCATACCCTACTAGAAAATCTAAGGAATACGAAAGGTTTTACTTTTATAAAATTCAAAAAATCTCGATTTTTATTTTGAAAAGGATATCTCCTCATTAAAATAATCCATAGAATCCCTTTCGTATTCTGGGAGAAATTCTTTGTAGTACTTTAACTTGTAGACATAGCCTTAATTTTAGAAATTTCAGTTTTATTAATAAAATAAAAACAAAAACAAAAACAAAAGACTACTTTAAGATTAGGTTTAGACAAAAGGTACTAAAGTCGACTCTGAAGATTCAAATTTGGTCGAAGCGAACAACATCTCCTTTAAAGTACACTTTCATCATAAAAGCATTCCAATGACCTTAAAGGACATGGTTTGTGGTAAATTACTAAAATACTCCTAAAATATACCTCTAACGTGAAAGTATCCCAAAACCCTAAAAGACTAGATAACATTTAAAAAAGATAAACTTATCCCTAATGTGTACCTTCAGCGAGAAAATATCCTGGTAATCACATAAGACTCGATTCTAAGATAAATTACTAAAATATCCTTAAGGTAACCTTTGATGTCAAAGTATCTTGATGACCTAGAGGATTTGAAAATAATCTAAAATGATGACTACAACCCCAAATGGGTACATTGGATATCAAACAAGACCTAAAATACAAAAATTACTAATAGGTCCCTAAATTTCGTACCTTATCGGAGAACTAGAAGAATATATAAAAGGTCTTAATATTTTCTACACCTGACCAAAAACTAAAGGAATGTTAAAGATAGTCTTAAATTACCAAAAAGCCCTAAAAGTGAAATTTAATGTGAGAAATAATCATTTTAACCCTAGAATGCAAAGCTTTGCTAAATGGTCCCTAAACTTTCTAACTTTTTATAACGGTCCCTACATCATATAAAACACAAAATCAAACATCAAATATATCCAAATCAACACAAAATCAGATCAAAAGTCACAAAATAGGTTAGGCAAAGCACTTTCGCCTTGAGAAAAATTTTTAATATTTACAAAAAGTCCTTAAACTTTTTAAAATCACAAAATGGCCCTAAAAAGGTTAAAAATGTATAATATGCATTGAAACATGTTGAAAATGCATGGAAAACGCCTTTAAAGGTATATAAAGCATTTGGCCAAGCATGAAAAATCTTAAAATAATTTTTCAATTTTACAATTTTGTCCCTAGATTTCCATATTTACAAAATAGCCCAGAAAATAAAAAATTCACAAATAAGCCCTTGCCATTGGCCAAGAATGGGAACACATTTCCAAGGCCTTCAAAAATTTTACAAAAATATTTTTTAGGTCCCTAAAACTTTTAAACATAACATAATAATCCAAAATATCATGAAATCAAGCATGAAAATTCACTTAAAATTCATCATCAAATTTGGCCAACATCAATAAACAAAGAAAAATATTTTTACAACATGATTTCATGAATATCAACATATATCCTAATATCTACCAAGCTCACATCATCATCATCATCATCATGCATAAAAATCATAAAATATGAACATATGATCAAACTTTAACAATATCCAATCATGAAAATACAGAGGAAAATACTACAAAATCACATACATAATATCATAACATCATTCCAGCACCAAACATATTTTTTTTATGAAAATAAATTAAATGATTACCAATAAACATCAAATATAACAAATAAATCAAGAAAGATTGATTATAGCCTTCAAACTTAGCCTTTAACTTGGATCAAAGTCCATTAGCTCAAGTCATCAAAAGGTTCACTAAAAGGAAGAACAATGCTTGAAATGAACAAAATTTGAAGCTTTTAGAAGAAAATCTACCTTACAAAGCTTTAAATCTTGGAAAAGTTTAGTGTTTTTTAGTATTTTTTTCTCATATAAGCCAATAGCCTTAGAATGAAGCATCTTCCCCCTATTTATAAGGTGGATGTTTGGCCAAGTGATGAGAAAACCCTTTTGGCTGAAAATTCCTTTATTTTTTTGTGATTTTTGTTAATTTTTTATAGGTATTTATAAATTAGGATAAGAATGCATTAAATAGCCATGTACTATTAGTCATGACTCATCATTTTGAAGGTTGGTCAAGATAGGATCATCTAATGACATAGTTAAAAACCAACTAACTTGGCTAGGGGAAAATTGGAATTCAATTAAACTAGTTTCCATGAAACTAGCTTATAAAATTCCAAAATTAAAAATAAAATAAAATAATTAAAATTAATAAACATAAACAAAATTTTGGAAATGAAAGAAATAAAATCACAACAATAAAAAAAATTCTTGATTGAAAATTTTAAACTCGTAAAATTTTATGAAAAAATCCTTATAGAAGAAAATTAATATTTAAAAAAAAATAAAAAACTCATAAAATAAATTAAAATTTCAGAAATTGAATTAATATGAATTTAATTCAAGTATTTAGAGAATTTTAAAAATTCTAAACATAGAAGATTAATTGAATTCAACATATTATTCAAAATATTAATTCTTAAGAATGAAAAAGATGAAAACTTGGAATCTGGATAAATTTTAAGAAGAAAAATTCACGAGCACAATACTTGGATACTGAAAAAATTCAATTTTAAATAATAAATTTGACAAGTTGATATCTCGTCATATAAAATCCAATATGGATTTTTCTTAAATATTTTTATATGCGGGGTGAAATTGCCATAAATACAATATGGGTATCAATAAAAATTTACGATGGTCGACTTGCCAATTTTTATGAGAAACCTCAAAAAAACTCCTAAAAGGAAAAAATTCAACAATGATATCAATTGGGAAAATGAATTTCCAAAATTTGAGAATAAAATTTTTAAAAACTAATTTTTCTCTTGAATGGATATTCATCCTTCTTATCTGGATTTATGCTTAATGACCTTCAAAATTGCACTTTTTTTTCACATGCTTATGTGGCAATTTAGATATGACTAAATCAGTCTTGAAAATGCCCAACATGCCTAGAAGAGGTCGACCTCTACCAGGGTGGCCGCTAGATTCTCGTTGTCTAATATTCAGGACTTAGAAAAAGGGGCTCGGATGAAATTATGTTCTACAGGTAGGCAAGTTAAGCAACTTATTTTTAAAAGTTGCTAGGCTAGGTTCATTTTGGTTCTTTATCAAGTTATTACACCCTAGAAACTCTTTCATGCTTTGAACTTACAAATATACGAAAGATATTAAATAACAATAAAACTAATTTAAAAATTACTAAAAATAAATAAAATCTAATTAAAATCTCCAAGATTTAGTTATTTAATGAGACTAAATGACTCTAGTTTATGGAGTTATAAAAGAGCGCCGTAAAATTTTTGACCAATAATTTTTTTGATTTCTTTTCTTTATTTTTTCCATTATCTATTAAAATAAAACTCTTTTTTTTTTGTTTTTTCAGGTTATGGAAACCTTTGTTCTTTAAACAATAAAGGACAAAATAATATTTGCCAAAAATTTACCCCGAGAAAATTCATTAAGGCATTACGACACATTTAGGACTGACAGAAAGGATAAGGCGAAAACAATGTACATTCATCATTGCCTATCACAAAAGCTCGAGTTGAAAAATAAAGGAAAAAAATAAAAAAGTTCCCCATGTGTACCAAAGTTTTAGAAAAATTCTAGCAAAGGTCTTGTATGGCTCTACCTAAGTTGGCCACTATGGTTCATTACAAAGGGTTGGGTTTGCCATCTAAATAGGTTCATGAATTGCTCTTATTAGTGTAAGACGTACAAGCCAATTGGATTTGCTTATAACACGTTGGCTTTTAGACATTTCATGTAAAATACATTGCATAATATTAATGCTTATGATGTATTTTGTTATCTACAAGATTTCATTTAAATAATTGTTATGAAAAATCTTATGAAGATAAAGCCCGTGAAACACAATGGCCTTGCAAAGGAATTGAAATGGGTTACAATTATAGGATCCTTATGCATCAAAGCTGTGTTTCTTAAATCGTTCCTGGTCATCGTATTGTCAAGAAAAGGCATTAACAATGCACAAAGACTAGCATATGTAAGCTTCTATGCATATAATGCATGCAACTGGTCTCATAAGTTGAAGTATAAAAATGCTTGGGGATATCATATGGGTGCTTGTTATGGTAACAAGTTTACTTAACATGATCCACTATGGGAGTTCCATTTGATATTTCACTCAAGTATTGATGGAAAATACCCTCATGTGCCAATAGTGTAAGTGATCCTTAGACTTGTGACATAAATCACCTTGTATGTGAATTATCATAGAGATCATCACAAATGAGTCCATAAAATAAGGTTGGCTTTGGGTATGATATGAAGCATACCGAAGGTGGATGGGTGGCCTAGATAGGATTCATCACCCTAAGTGATTTAAGGGGGATATCTCACATGTACTTGGCTCGCCTTAACTTAAAGACCTTGGCTAAGGCATTTGAAGTTGACACGTAAGGGCTATCAGACTAATATGGAATGGGCTAAGAGTAGACACTACACCATGCTCTTGTTTTTTCTGGGATATATGATGAAAGGATTGAATTACACTGACATACTATTTACTAAAAGGCTTGTCAAACCATATTGACTCTTCTAGCATTTGGGTGGTCATGATGCATTGCTAGATGCCACTCATGGTCTATAAATATAAATATTTTTAATCGAATTAAGTTATATTTATTGCCAACATGATAGGGGCCTAATGGGTCATATACATAAAGGTAATTTTATGGAATTTAAATGGCATTGGATTAAATTGTAGAGATATTGATCTCTTAGGGACTAAATTGAAAAGTTCAATTTGTCTAGGGGTTAAAGTGTAATTAAACCAAAAATTGGTTACACTTAACCTAACTATATACATCCTAGTATTTTGCCATCCAAATAATAAAAATCATGCCTCCTGCCATTTTAATTATGTTTAGACAGATAACTAAAGCTTAAGAAAAAAAATTTTGGTATTTCTGTTAAGATAGTGAAGGTGCTTGATCAAGAGGAAAGTTTACGAAACCTGAGCTACTAGCACGACTCTTGGTAAAATATGATGCCAACCTTGTGAAGGTTTCCTGAGTTAGCCATGTGGATCACCACTAGAGGCTGGACAAGTGGATGGCTTTGGTTTGCAACAACTGGGCTTGGTGTACAAGAATAAGTAGAGATTGAATTTAATCGAGGATCTTGACAATCCTAATATGAGGTATGATTTTTTATTTTGATATTCTTGAATTTTTAGATCGGTTAAAGATGTGTAAATAGATCCTTCGATGGAATTTAGTATTATTTGAATTTGTGTTTCTACTACATGTTTAATAATTGTTATTAATTTTTTTTTTAATTTGTCTAAGCATGACTTGAATTCCAATAGTTCCTTGAGTTCAAAAAGGACTAACAAGGCACCCTAATCCTTAACCATCGCATGTTTCTTTCAGAAAAGGTCTAACTTGCATGGTAATATTTTCCAAGCCCATGTGAGTCTAATACCTCGGTATGCATAGGAATTTAGACCTAGTAGATTTTTCATTGGCCTAGATAGAAGCTAACACCTCAAAAGGCATAGCTACTTCGCCCTATCCTAAAATATCGAATCACCTATGCCCTTTCCATACATTGGAGGAGAATATGATGCATATGCTTGTGTATAGTGTGTATAGAGGGAACAAACAAACCTTTAATAGGCTATTCTACTACCCATATGCAAAAATGCTCAAATAAAAACTGAATATTATAATAGGAAAATAAATAACAAGAAATAAATAGATAAATCAAATGACGTTAATAACAATGCAAGAATTGTTACCTAAGAAAATTAAAGAAACTATAATTAAATATTGATTAAAACCAATTAAACAAGATATAGATAACACATAATTAATTCTAGGCTTGACTCTTTAAATGTCCATAATGGAGCCACCAAGTTCTCGCAACTTGCCAAATGCAAATCTGACCCGTCGAACTAAGACAGATGGATTTCTTATTTTTGTCTTCTCGTGTTGGAATAGGACTTAACCATCAAATCGAATTGCTCATTTTACTTAACCCTAAGTAGTCATCACAAAACAACCAAAAGACTTAGAGTCACCACTAATATATTTTGTCTTGGAGATAGGTCAATTATCATAGTTTCTCTGTTGAGGGTTACGAAGCCCTGATAAAAAAGCTCTGAAGTCCACGTACTAACCAAAGATTTGTATGAAAGAATTCGAGAGTTGGTTACGCGTAGGGTGAGACATGTACCCTTTGTGATGCCCGTAACATGATACCTAATAATCACATGTTGTCTTAAGTATTGATTAAAATTGATTTTAATTTTTCTATGCTTAATTGTAATTCATGTATTTTGAAATATTTATAATTAATATTATTTTTAGGTGCCAAGTAAATTGGACTTCCATTAATTTTGAAAATCAAAATATTTTTTGTACCCCTCTAAAAAGCTTGGAGGATTATGAAAGTTTTGTTTCTTGAGAAAATAAAAAATTCCAATATACTTATTAAAAGAGAGTATTCCTTTGTTTAAAATAATCAATGAGGTGATTTGATATGAAACATACCAATGGACTATTTGAACTTGAGGATATTGCCTTGAATTTTATTTAAAACTCACATTACAATTGACAATATCATACTGGGTTTTTAGCATAATAGTACCTAAAAAGACTTTAAAGGACATGTATCAACAAGAAATCCTTACATGAACCTAATGGACATGTATTGACATGAAGGCTCCCACATGATCCTAAAGACTCAGTTTTAATGTAGTATTACCTAAATGCCCCTAATGAACATGTTTTGATATGAAATTCCTACATGATCCTAAAGTGATGGAAGTCTCTAAAATAACCGTAGATTATGCAAACTATTGTCTTAAAATGCATGGAATGCTAAATGGTCTCTAGATTATGAAAATAACTTATATCACCCAAAAAATGAAAGGACATTTCTAAATGGTCCTTAATGTAAATGAAATAGCCTAAAAGACCTTAAAATGAATAGAAATGCTAGAATGGCGCCACAATGCATAAAATTACATAATAATCCCTAAAACATATGAAATGACTAAAAAACCCCTAATATAAAAGAAGGTGCTTAAATGGTTCTAAATCATGGCAAATGACTAAAATGTTGCAAAAATGCATTAAATTACAAAATAACCCTAAGTCATGGAAAATGACTAAAATGCCATTAAAATGCATTTAATGACAAAAATTTTCTAGATCATGGAAAATGACTACAATATCTCTAAAATGCATGAATTACATAATAATTTCTAAATCATAAGGAATGGCTTAAATGTAACTAAATGCATAATATGACATAGTAATCTTTAATATGCACAAGGACTTTATATAAAAGATGCTAAATGGTCCTTTTAAGCCTTTACCACTCCAAAATGCACCCATAAACATCTTATTTGCCAACAAACATACAAGCATGGTACATGGTTTATACTCACAAAATACCTTATTGTCGCAACATGGCCCTGATACTAATCCTGACCACCTCGATGTAAAAATGGTGAATGTACCCTTTGTTTCTATGTATATCATATATCTATATATCATTATTTTTTTTATTTTTGGGGCCATATCATTATTATTATTCTCTATTTTTGATGTTTGGGATGTAGTTGTTGAGATGAATCACTCACTTGACTTCTTTAAGTGGTCGTTACGAAATAAACATTTATTTGGAGTTACCACCAATTTCTTTTGGCCAAGTGAGATTGGTCAACTACCGAAGTCTATATCTCAAGGATTACAAAACCCATAAAAACAAACTCCAAAGTCTATGCTCATACAAAACATTGCATGAAAGGGTCCAAGAGTCAGTTACAATCACAAGTAAGGATTGACTTTCTCGTGATAATTAGTAATCAGTATATATTTTTATTCAATTTTAATATTTGATATTTAATTATAATTTTTGTAATATTTTATTAAATAAATGTATTATTATGAGAAAGTTGGGTTTTATTATTTTAGAAAATCATGATATCATTTATAACCTCTTGGCGAACCAAGAGGATACAGAAATTTTTATCAATCTCTTTCATACCCCGCTGGAGAACTTGTGGAATACGAAAGGTTTCTATTTTTACAAAAATTAAAAATTTTTTACTTTCATTTTAAAAAAGGTGTCTCATTATTAAAGTAATTCATAGAAACCCTAGCATATTCTAGTAGGGACTCCACATATTAATTTAGCTAGGAGACATTGCCTTAATTTAAAAAAAAATCTAATTTTATTAAAAATATTAATCCTTAGACCTAAAAATGGTGCAACATGACAAACCTATTCCTAATGTGTACTTTCGACATGAAAATATCCTAGTAAACGCGTAGGACTTGGTTCTAATACAAAATTACTAAAATGCCCTTAAGTTATACCTTTGACATGAAAGAATCTCGGTGACCCCTAAAGGCTGAAAAATAATACTAAAAGTGTGAACCTATCCTAATTATGCACATATGGAGTAGAAGCATCCCAACAAGCAAAATTACCAAAATGCCCTTAAGGTATACCTTCGATATAAAAGTATCCCGGTAAACCTAACAAACACTAATATGATGATGAAATGACAAACCTATCCTAAATATGCACCTTTGGCATAAAAGCATCCAGTTACTATCTAAGACTTGGTTTTAGGTAAAATTACCAAAATACCCTTAAGGTATACCTTCAACGTAAAAGTATCCTAGTACCCTAATGACACTAATAAGATGAAGCAATGATAGACCTATCGCAAATATGTACCTTCGGCATAAAAGCATCTCGATGAGCAAAATTACTAAAATTCCCCTAGGGTATACCTTCGACATAAAAGTATCCCGGTAACCTTAATGGACACTAATACGATGATGAAATGGCAAACCTATCATAAATATGCACGTTTGGCATAAAAGCATCCTGGTTAATATCTAAAATGGTTCAAGGTAAAATTACCAAAATTCCCTTAGAGTATACCTTTGATGTAAAAGTATCTCGATACCCTAACGGACCCTAATACGGTGATGAAATGAAAAACCTATCCTAAATATGCACCTTTGGCATACAAGCATCCGAATGAGCAAAATTACCAAAATGCTGCTAAGGTATACCTTTGAAGTGAAAGTATCTCGATAACCCTAACGGACACTAATACATTGATGAAATGATAAATATAGCCTAAATATGCACTTTTGACATTAAAGCATCTCGGTTACTATCTAAGATTTGATTCTAGGTAAAATTACCAAAATGCTCATAGGTATACCTTCGACATGAGATTGTCCCGATACCCTAACGGACACTTATAATGACAAAATAACAAACCTATCCTAAATACGCACCTTTGACGTAAAAGCATCTTAGTGAGCAAAATTACCAAAATACCGCTAAGTTATACCTTTAATGTGAAAGTATCTCGATAACCCTAACAGACACTAATATGATAATGAAATGACAAACCTATCCTAAATATGCACCATTGGCGTAAAAGCATCCTGATTACTATCTAGGACTCGATTACAAATAAAATTACGAAAATACCTTTAGGGTATACCTTTGAAATGAAAGTATCCTAGTAACCCTAATGAACACTAATACAATGATGAAATGACAAACCTATCCTAAATATGCACATTTGGCATAAAAGCATTCTGGTGTGCAAAATTACCAAAATGTCCCTATGGTATACCTTTGACGTGAAAGTATCCCGGAACCCTAACATACACTACTACGATAATGGAATGACAAACATATCCTGAATATGCACCTTTGGCATAAAAACATCTCAATTACTATTCTAGGTAAATTTACCAAAATGCCCGTAGGGTATACCTTCGAAGTAAAAGTATCCCAGTAACCCTAACGGACACTAATACGATGATGAAATGACAAGCCTATCCTAAATATGTACGTTTGGCATAAAAGCATCCTAGTTACTATCTAGGACTTGATTTTTAATAAAATTATCAAAATGCCTTTAGGGATATACCTTTGACATGGAAGTATCCCGGTACCCTAATGGATAGTAAAAGGATGAATTTACCCTAAATAGGGAAATTAAAATGCCAAAATTGGCTAAAATTGCAGAAATTACAATTAAGCCTTTAAACTTTTAAAAATTTCGTTTCGTATTTTACAAAAATAGAGAGGATATGAAAGGTTTTAATAATTTTTGCACCCCTACGGAAGACCATAGGAATGTTAGAAATATTTTTAAAAAGTCAAAAATATCATTTTACCCCTAAATGAATGATTTTTCCTAATGTGTCTAAAACTTTTTCTATTTTGCAATTTAGTCCTTACATAATGAAAAACCATAAATTAACATAAAACACATCATGAAATATCACAAAATCACACCAAAAATTAACAAAGTGATTTAGCCTAGCACCTATGGCCATAAAATAAATTTGTTCACATTTTGCAAATTAGTGCCATAACTTTTCAAATTACAAAATGGCCCTAACATGGTATAAAATGAAAAAAAATATTAAAATATGTTAAAATAAGCACAAAACATGCCTAAGGCTATCCATAAGGTTTGACTACGCTTGGATGGCCAAAGAAAAAGTTTTGCAATTTTTTACAATTTAGTCCTTATATTTTCTATAATTACAAAATAAGCCAAATAAAATAAAATATCACAAAATCATCAAAATCAGATTTAGCCAAGATTATAATCAACCTGCCAAGCTTTTCAAAAGTTTGGGAAAATTATTTTCTAGCCCTAAAATTTTTAAACGTTACACACTAATCCTAAATATCAAGAAAAATAAAAAAATACATTAAATAGAAGGTCGAATATGGTTCAGCCAACATGATTTTTCAACCAAAAACAATTTTTTTCATCACATATTTGCCCAAAATCAACAAATATACATATCATTATTTTTACCAAGCAAGATATGCAAAAAAATCAACATAAATAATAAGTAAATCAACATAAATTAAGAAAAAATAACATGAAAATACATACATGAAAATAACAATATTTCAACTAAAAATGAATGAAAGTAATAAAGCAAAAATTTTTTTACAAGAATTTACCTTAAAAGCTTAAAAGTTTAATGAATTTTTATTTGACTTTTTTGATTTTTTGATTTTTTCTTTTTCAAAATAGCTAAAGCATAAAATGAAGAAACTCATCCCCTTTTAATAAGGGGTGGAGGACAATAAAGTGTGGAAGTTCCACCAATTTCTACAAGTTCATTTATTTATTTATTTATTTTATTTTAGATTTTTTATTTCATTAATTTAGATTTGACCCAATTTTATTATGTTTGTTTTTTAGTAGATAATGTCATGCATGACATTATCAAAGTCTAGAGAGTTTGGAAGATATTTGTATACCAATAAAATTATATCGCAGATGAAAGGACTAAATTGTACAAATTAAAAATTATGTATTTGGAAAAAAATTTGATATGATTAATCTAATTTAATCTAATAATAAAAACAATTTTAAATTTACGAAAAAAATTAAAATAGCAAACTCGTAAATGAGAAAAACCTTAACAAGAAAAATTGTAATATGTGAAGAAAATGCAAAACTCATAAAATAAATTAATTTTTTCAAAATTAATTTAATGTCAATTAAACAACATTATTTGAAGAATTTTAAAAATTATAAACAGAGAAAAATCCTCCCATAAAAATTTATGGAGTAGAAAACTTCGTATTTTAGAAATAAGAAAAATTTGAAAGAAAATACAAAACTCATAAAATAAAATGAATTTTTGAAAACTGATTTAATTTGAATCTAACAATAATTTTTAAAGAATTTTAAAAATTATAAATTCAAAAAACTCTCCTGAAAAATTACAAACTAGAAAACTTCATATTTTAAAAACAGGGAATATTTTGAACAAAAATGCAAAACTTATAAAATAAAATGAATTTTGAAAAACTAATTTAATAGTGATTAAATGAAAATTTTTTAAGAATTTTTAAGTTCAAAACTCGAGAAAATTCCACCAAAAAGTTTATAGATAAGGAAAAGCTCGTATTTTGAAACTAAAAAATTTTTTAAAAATTACATTGAAACTTATATAATAAGAATTAAATAAAACGGATCATCCAAAATATTAATATAAAAATGGTAAATATGAAAATTTGAAATTTGAAATAATTTTACCAAGAAAAATGTCACAAGTATAATACTTGCAATATTGTGAAAATTCAAAATTAATTGCTAAAATGAACAACTGACACTGTGTGGTATAAAGTGCCAATATGAATTTTCCTTGAATGTTTCTGATTTTTCAAAGTATCAACATAAATACTAGAGTGGTATCGTTAAAAATATATGATAGTCAATTTCCCAAATGAAAAATTCTCAAAAAATTCCTAAAAATGGGAAATTTGACCATGATATCATCCGCAAAAATAGATTTTCAAGATTTGGGAAGAAACTACTAAGAAATAATTTTTCTCTTAAATATTCATTTTATATATTCGAAATTAGAGATCCAAATATGATTTTTTCTGTCACGTAAACTTGCAACCATTTAAATATGACTAGAAAGGCCTTGAAAATGTCTCCTTCAACTAAAAAAGACCATTCCCAATGAAGGTGGCTGTTAAGTCCTCAATCTTGGATACTTATGATTATTGAAAAAGAGACCCAGATAAAATTAGTTGTTTACAACTACCCCTCTTTGACCATTACTAAGAATCAAGATCAGGGCAAAGACCAAATAGACATAATTTTGTTCGAGTCGTTAAGCTTTGGAAAATAATCTAAACTAATAACGAACATAAAAACTCATTAACCAAAGGCAAAACCTTGAATTAAACGATGACTAGGGTAAAATCTAAGTCAGAAGGGGTTGACTAGGACAAAACCATTCTAATCAATGAAAAGAAAAGTTGACAGAGACCATACGATTCCACAAATGAAATGGGTTGATCTGGACAAAACCAACAAGTCAACTAATAAAGAAATTGGCCGAGACAAAACCTACAAGCCAATAAACAAAACGGGTTGACCAAGACGAAACTGATAAGTCAACAAAAAGAAAAGGGTTGACCAGGATAAAACTGACAAGTCAACAAAAAAATGGATTAACTAGGACAAAAGTAATAAATCAACAAATAAAAGAAGTTGATTTGGATGAAACTAATAGGTCAACAAATAAAAAGGGTTAACTAGGGATGAAATCAATAAGTCAACAAATAAAAAGGGTTGACTGGGATAAAATCAACAAGTCAACATAGGTAAGGGTTAACCAAGATGAAACCAACAAGTCAACAAATAAAAGAGGTTGATAAGGATGAAATCAACAAGTCAACATAGGTAAGGGTTAACCAAGATAAAACCAACAAGTCAACAAATAAAAAAGGTTGATGAGGATGAAATTGACAAGTTAACATAGGTAAGGGTTAACCAGGATAAAATTAACCAGTCAACTTAGGTAAGGGTTAATCGGGATAAAATCGATAAGTGAACAAATAAAAAGGGTTAACCTAAGTGAAATCGATACGTCAACATAGGTAAGGGTTGATTGGACGAAACCGACAAGTCAACAAATAAAGGGTTTGACTGTGATGAAATGATAAGTCAACAAATGAAAAGGGTTGACCGAGATAAAATTTATAAGTTAACATAGGTAAAGGTTAACCAAGATGAAACTGACAAGTTAACATAGGTAAAGGTTAACTAGGATGAAACTGACAAGTTAACAAATAAAAGGGGTAAAGGTTGACCAAGACAAAATGACAAGTCAACAAATAAAAAGGATTGACTGGGTAAAATCGACACGTTAACATAGGTAATGGTTGATTGGGATGAAATTGATAAGTCAACAAATAAAAGGGTTAACTGTGATAAAATCGATAAGTCAATATAGGTGAATGTTGATCGAGACAAAACTAATAAGTCAACAAATGAAAAGTTTTACCAAGATGAAACTGACAAGTCAACATAGGTAAGGGTTAATCGAGATGAAACTGACAAGTTAACAAATGGATGGGGTTGACTAGGATAAAACCAACAAGTCAATATAGGTAAGTGTTGGCCGAGACAAAACCGATAAGTCAACATATGTAAGGGTTGACCAAAATAAAATCGATAAGTCAATAAATGAAAAGGGTTAACCTAGATGAAACCAACATGTTAACATAGGTAAGGGTTGATCAGGACAAAATCAACAAGTTAACAAATGAAAGGGGTTAACTGGGATGTAATCGACAAGTCAATATAGGTAAAAGTTGATAGGGAAGAAAACAAGTCAATAAATGAAAGAGGTTAACTAAGATGAAACCAACAAGTCAACATAGGCAAGGATTGATCAGGACAAAACTGACAAGTCAACAAATGAAAAGGGTTGACTGAGATAAAATAAAAAAGTCAAAATAAGTAAGGGTTTTGGGATAACATTTGATGCTTGGGCTATTTGACAAGATGGGGGACTTACCTTTCGATTTTGAGGGAATAAACAGGATCAACATTCTTCTTCCACATTATGTTTAAATTTTCCTGCAAATTATTGAATACAAATTCATGCATAATGCAAAAACTATTCTTGAGATGTCTTTCTGTTTTGAAAGTTGCTTTCTCTCGAAGTTAAAGGCATTTTCAGAAAATGTTACAAACATTTATTTTTTTTTAGGCAAGAGAGTCAACCTGAACCTTAATTTAAAGTTATCTTCAAAAGATGTTATGGATATTTCTTTTTTTTGGGTAAAAAGAGCCTGTTGTTGAACTTGAAGTTGAAGGCTTCTTCCCATACTTAGATTTTAAATCATTAATGGGTTGTCATATTTTTGTCCCATGAAATCTTTTTTCTAATCTTTATTTCAGGGATTTAAGAATTATTCATTTTTTTCTATAAGGTCATCAAATATAAAATTAATGTCATCAATTCAATGATACAACTTTATAAAATTGGATAAGTATCTACTCGAGGCATATTTACAAACTTCTGTTGAAATCATAAGAAATATCATAACTCATCAAAAGTCTAAGATTTATAGGACAAGATCACTTTCTTATTATAACTTAGGAAAGAATCTACTCAATGAAAATTTCAAAATAATTTTAGCCATGAATTTTCCAATATCAAGGATAATGGACATGCTATCTTCATCACGATATTAAGACTTTCTTATGATTGATGATCACCATTAGGGACCTCTTTGAATGAGATAAAGAAATGAATTTAAAAGGACAAATAGGGTGGCACTAGTAAAAACTTATCATGAAAAAATTGATACAAAAAGGTCAAGGTTTATCAAAACCAAATTTAATTGAATGTTCCTTTCACAGGAATTCCTTGAAAGACAAACAAATCAAGTTACAACATCCTTTTAATCTTTAAATACAATAGCCTAATAGGTGTTAAACTAATGCTAGTAAGCACCAAGTCTTGAAGAATTAATCTAAGAGGCTTTGGGTAAGCATCAATTTCCACGTTTGGGTATAAAAGTTTTGAAAGTTTATTTTGAAAAGAATCAATGTTTGGGCATTTGACTCAACCATTTATTGATATCATCAAATTTTATGGGTTTAGAATCATTTCTGAATTAGCATGAAAGGTTCTCTGTCATTGGTGGCTATATTTGTTGATTTAGGAGCAATTTGAGGCCTTTAAGCTGGTCCCATCATACTATTGAGGACTCAAAAATCATTCAAAAAATTTGAATTTATCAAGAGCTTCCTAGGAATGGCCTGATAGCTTAAATAGTTATATTTGATTAAAATAGACTTTGTTAGGTACGAAACATAGGCCATGGTTGAAGGTTTAGAAAGAAAAGGATAAATAGGCCCAAATCAAGTATCTAAGGGCAATTGAATCAAGGATCACTTTTTCTTAGTAGAACTCAACTTGAAATGTCTTCCAAGGCAAAACATATCTATACTCCTTCATCTACTTTTTCCTACTTTCTTCTTTATTTTGAAGGGACTTAAAATTTGAACTTTCTAGATTTATTTACTTTTTACTTTAAAAACTTGAAATATGAACTTTCTTTATTTTTCACTTTGAATACTTAAACTTAAAACTTGAAACTTTTTTCATTTTTCACTTTGAATATTTGAACTTGAAACTTGAACTTTCTTTTTTTTTCACTTTAAATATTTAAACTTGAAACTTGAACTCCTTCTACTTTCACTTTGAATATTTAAACTTGGAACTTGAACTTTCTTCATTTTTCACTTTAAATATTTGAACTTGAAACTTGAACTTTCTCCAGTCTTCAAAATTTGCCTTATGACATCTGACTTGATCTTCTTGTAACTTTAAGGCAAAATTTGCTCCTAATTTCGAAGCTTCACCTCATTTGCCCCCTAGTGTGGAGGGTGATCCTTGATTAGGGTTTAAAGAAAGAAAAATAAATTATTAGGCTTAAAAGGGACTGCAAAGAAAATAATTTTCTATTTTTGTGAGAGGATGAAAAAAAGGGCCATTTTTTATTTCAAACACAGCCATTAGAACTGACAAACATTTCACTAAGAAAAATGGGTTATTTTCTTTCTGAAATCATTTTGAACACCTTAATAATATGATGTTGCACTTGATAAAGGGTTAAGGTATGCCCATTAATACTATTGGCCTTATAGCCACCATGACTGGTTGAGCATATAGGAAAAAAATTGGATTGGCATGGAAAAGATCTCGGATCTTATATCTTATATATCAAGAATTGGTTCAAAAAGGTTTTGTTCAAAAAGAGAAGTAGATTTTAGCTTATGTTCATTTTCATTCTTTTTGAATCAAGGATTTGGAAAAGTGTCATGGGAATAATGGCAAAAGGTTATCAAAATGAGGGATATCTCAGAATTTCTATAATTATTTTAACACATGTCAAAATATCAATATCTAAATCTTTTAAGAGCATAATCCATTTGTAAAACCTTTAAGGAATCCATGGAAAAGAACATTTCGATGTGGAAAGTCTATCATAGTGAAAGGTCTATGAATGTCTGGGATAATTATATATGTGAAGGTAAAGGACCTTTCTGAAAAAGTTCAATCTAATGGTGATCATCATCTAACAAAGAAAAATTTTCTAAAATGTTTTCATTATCCTAAATATTGGAAATCATTATTAACAAAATTTGGTCAATGATAGTATGCATACTATTTACAAATCAAAATTCATTTCATAATTTATAGTTTTTAAAAAATAATATACAGAGTTTTGGAGTCAAGATAGAATTTTCCCTTAATTGGCATACTACCATAAAGTCAATAACCCTTAGACTAATCATCCTTGAGAGGTGTCCACCAACTCCAAATTTTTGCTTCATTGGCATCCCTGAGGGCTAAATTGTAAATAAGCTAGTAAAACATCAGAAGGTGTATCAAACTCTAGGTTCTCAAAGTAAAATGTGTGGTTATTTCCTGTCATCTCAATCATGTCATGAGGACAACCACTATATGACTCTTTACCAAATTCTTTAGCAAAAAAGATGACTCCAAAAGCTCATGGCATGGCAAGTAATCATCCTAGCAATTCAAGTCAGAATTTGTAGCAAACCGTGATACCTTAATCAACCATGTTGAATACTTAAAATTATCCAACATTGAACAACATGCATTGGTTGATGAAATCCTTAGACAAAAAAATGTTGCATCCTGATGCTCAGATTATACCACTCTAAGTAAAGATGTTTCCAAGCTTTCTTGGAATAACAAAGATCATCTAATTTTGAACAAGTAAAGGAAAAAGTTTAGTGTAGGAAATCAATAAGACATGACACATTTTCCTTTGTTTATTTTTAGCTTTTGAGAATCGCCTAAACTTTCTCTTAGGTCCCTTTGCCTTTGTAGACCTCTGGATCAAAAAAGTTTGTATGAACGACTACGAGGTACATGGATAAACCTCTTGAGGTTACTGAGCACTGGAAGGCTAAGGGCAAGGACACTATGCAAATAGATTTCCTTATTTTCTCGGTTCACTATCATTTTGATTTCCATTGGTAATGTCTTGCTGGCGTTTAACAACAGCATAACTTTCTTGTCTCACATCTGCTACCTGTTGCCCTTTTGGTCAGCATGAATATGTATTATGGGACTAGCTCCCCCAAAATTAAGGTAACTACCTTTAAACTTGTACTTCCTTGGATCCTAACTGAAGTGCTGGTATGATAAGAATTAGGTACTTTGAGGTAATTAGCTTTCAATTGGTACTCCTTGGATCCCCAGCAGATGTGTTGGTACGATAAAAATTAAGTACTTTAAGGTACTTGGCGTTCAACTTGTACTCCCTGGATCCCTGGCAAAAGTATTGATATGATAAAATTGAGTACTTTGAAATATTTGTTGTTTAACTTGTACTCCTCAGATCCTTGACAGAAGTGTTGATATGATACATAATTACAAAATGGTAGAGGATTATTTGTAATTTTCTTTTGGTCAAGGCTTTGCTTTTGTAGAGACCTTTCCTCCATAAATCTTTTTCTTTTTACTTCCTTAAATGGCTTAGAGTATTCGCGGCTGGCATTTCCCTTCATTGTTGTGTACTTCTTTCTACTCATCTTGTCCGATAATGTCTCCTCTTTCTATCTTGTAATTCCATATTATTAACCTCGAATGGAAAAAAAAACTTAAATTAGTCCGTAGAAATATATACATATCTTATTAACATTAATCTTTATCATCATCTTTACATGATTATCATTGAATGAAAAATTGATAAAATGAAAAATGAACAAATGCATGAATAAATAAGTGTATAAAGATAATATTCAATGGTATGAATTGGGTGCTAAGCAATTGGTTAAATATCAAGGATGTAAATTATTGTAGAGGCAAGAATCCAAAGAATTCAAGTCATGATTCAACACTATTGCTTGACCAACCAAAATTCTTTGATTTATCTATTATACAAAACCATATTTACAAGATTAAAAAAAAATTGAAAATGAGTGCTTTTGCAAGTACTTTAAAAATTATGAATACATGAGCATATGAAAATGTGAACTTTGCAAATGTAAAAAAGGACGCATAAATGAATTTACAAGTTTCCATGGAATATGAGTATAATGCCAAAATTAAGAAAAATCTTTCACAATTTAACAAATCAATGCGAGAAATTAATAAAAAGTAAATAGTAACACAATACATTTATTAATATTAAGAAAATCAAATCATAAGAGTAAAAGTTTAAAAATGATCCCCTATGTGTACCTAATTCGGTATCCTCTAGAACTAGGTATGGCTCTAACTAGGTGAACCCCTTATGGTTTATTAGTTGAAGTTCATGTTAGACATCTAAATAGGTTTTCGAATTACCCCCCGAGTCCAAAAAGAACTAATGAAGTACCTTAATCCTTACCCATCATGGATTTATGTCAAAAAAGGTTCAATTCTAGTGGGAGCATCTTCCATGCCCATAACAAGGTTAACACCTAGGGCAGACATAGCAATTTACACCCGATAGGCTTTTCATTGGCCTATATATAGGCTAACACCTCAGAAGGCAGAGCTACTTTACCTCCTCCTAAAATATCAAGTACTTATGCCCCCTCCATACACTGAAAGAGAGTCTACTGCGTATGCATGTGCGTAATGTTTACGAGGGAACAACTTACCTTTTATGACTCGACAGTTTCAAAAATAATAAAAACCCCTATCCTAAACTCCCGCTAAAAATAATGTTGTAAAGGAAACAAAAAGGTTAGTGAAAAAACATTAATAATATGTAGCAAAATTTCTACATAAGCAAAAAATACAATAAAAATTTGTTTTGAAAATATCAGGAATTATAATTAAATACCAATTGAAATTGAATTAATCAAGATTTATTGAGCATGAGATTAATTTTAGGCCTGACTTTCTAATCTACCCCTAGTAGAATGGACAAGCTATCGCAATATGGCCTGGATACGAAACCTAACAAGCCTGACTCAAAAATGGCAGATTTATCCTTTGTTTCTATACATATCATTATTTTCTTTTATTTTTGGGGCCATATCATTATCATTATTCTCTATTTTGCATGTTTGGTGATTGAGTTGTCGAGATAAATTACTCACTCGACTTCTCTAAATAGTCATTATAAAATGACCATTTATTTGGAGTCGCCACCAATCTATTTTGGCTAGTTGAGATTGGTCACCTGACAGATTCTATATTTTAAGGATTATGAAACCCATAAAAACAATCTCTAAAGTCTGCGTTTATACCAAAGATTGCATGAAAGGGTCCAAAGTCAATTACAATCATAAGTAAAAATCAACCTTCTTGTGATGTCTAATAATCGATACCTTATTAATCGCGTGTTAACTTAAATTTGGATTTTTATTCAATTTCAAAATTTGATATTTAATTATAATTCCTATAATATTTTATTAAATAAATTTATTATTCTGAGAAAGCCAGGTTTTATTATTTCAGTAAATCACAATATTATTTGTAGCTTCCTTGAGAACCAAGAGGATACAAAATTTTTTGTCATCTCTTTTATACTCTGCTGGAGAACTTGTGGAATACGAAAGGTTTTATTTTTACAAAACTTAAAAAATTTGGACTTTCATTTTAAAAAGGGTGTCTCGTTATTAAAATAATCCGTAGAACCCTCGCATATTCTGGTAGGAATTCCACACATTAATTTAACTAAGAGACATTGCTTAATTTTTTTTAAAAAATATATATATCTAATTTTATTAAAAATATTATTCCTAAGACCTTAAAATGGTCCAATATGACAAACCTATTTTAGCCTGAAAGTATCCCACTAAACACATAGGACTTGGTTTTAATGCAAAATTACTAAAATCTCCTTGAGGTATATCTTAGACATGAAAAAATCTCGGTGAACCCTAAATACTCAAAAATAATACAAAAAGTGTGAACCTATCCAAATTATGCACTTTTAGCATAAAAGCATCTTGGTAAAAAATTACCAAAATGCCCTTAAGGTATACCTTCGATGTGAAAGTATCTTGGTACCCTAATGGGCACTAATACGATGATGAAATAACAAACTTATCCTAAATGTGCACCTTTGGCATAAAGTGTCCTAATTAATATCTAGGAATTAGTTCTAGGTAAAGTTACTAAAATGCCTTCTTGTTACCCTAATTGACACTAATAGGATGATGCAATGACAAATCTATCCCAAATATGCACCTTCGGCATAAAAGTATTTTGGTGAGAAAAATTATCAAAATTCCCTTAGGGTATACCTTCGATGTGAAAGTATTCTAGTAACCCTAATGGATACTAATACGATAATGAAATGGCAAACCTATCACAAATATGCACATTTGGCATAAAAGTATCTCGGTTACTATTTAAGACTTGGTTCTAAGTAAAATTACCAAACCTTTGACGTGAAAGTATCCTAGTAACCCTAACGGACACTAGTACGATAATGAAAATCCTAAGTATGCACTTTTGGCATAAAAGCATCCTAATTACTATCTAGGACTCTTTTCTAAGTAAAATTACCAAAATGTCCTTAGGGATACCTTTGACATAAAAGTATCTCGGTACCCTAACAAACACTAATACAATGATGAAATGACAAACCCATCCTAAATATGCACCTTTGGTATAAAAGCATCTTAGTGAGCAAAATTACCAAAATGCTGTTAGAGTATACCTTTGATATGAAAGTATCCCGGCAACCCTAACGGACACTAATACGATGATGAAATGACAAATCCACTGTAAATATGCACGTTTGGCATAAAAGCATCCTAGTTACTATCTAAGACTCGATTCTAGGATAATTACCAAAATGCCTTTAGAGTATACCTTCGACGTGAAAGTATCTCGATACTCTAACGAACACTAATACGATGATGAAATGACAAAGCTACCCAAAATTTGCACCTTTGGTATAAAAGCATCCCAGTTACTATCTAGGATTTTTTCTCAATAAATTACCAAAATGCCCTTGGGATGTACCTTCAACGTGAAAGTATCTTGGTACCTTAATGGACAAAGAAATGATGATGAAATGATGAATTTACCCTAAATAGGGAAAATAAAATGCTAAAATTGGCTTAAAATACAAAAATTACAATTAAGCCCCTAAACTTTTGAAAATTTCATTTCATACCCTATGAAAAACCAAGAGGATACGAAAAGTTTTAATAATTTCAACACCTCTACGAAAAACTATAGGAATGTTAGAAATATTTTTGAAGAGTCCAAAATATCGCTTTACCCTTAAATGAATGATTTTTCCTAATGAATCTAAAATTTTTTCTATTTTGTAATTTAGTTTTACATAACAAAAAATCATAAATTAACACAAAAGCGTCATGAAATATCATGAAAACCACACCAAAAATCAAGAAAGTGATTCAGCCAAACACCTATGGCCAACAATTTTTCACTTTTTTACAAATTAACCCTTAAAATTTTTAAAATTACAAAATGGCCCTAACATGGTATAAAATGAATAAAACATATTCAAATATGTTAAAATAAGCAGAAAAACACATCTAAGGCTGTCTACAATGTTCGGCCAAGTTTGGATGGCCAAAGAAAAAGTTTTACAATTTTTTGCCATTTAATATCCCTATATTTTCTATAATTACATATAAGCTAAATAAAATAAAAACATCACAAAATCATCAAAATCAGATTCAACCAAGCCTAGAATCAACTTGCCATGGCTTTCTAAAATTTAGCAAAATTATTTTCTAGCCTTTAAAACTTTTAAAAATTACAAAATAATCCTATATATCAAGAAAAAGAAAAAATACATTAAATATAAGGCCATACATTGTTCGGCCAGTATGATTCTTTAACCAAAAATAGTATTTTTCATCACATATTTGCATCAAAATCAACAAATACACATGTCATAATTTTTACCAAGCAAGGTACGCAAAAAATCAACATAAAAAATAATTAAATCAACATAAATCAATATGAAAATTATCAAGAAAAAATAACATAAAAATACATACATGAAAATAACAATATTTCCACCAAAAATGAATGAAAGTGACAAAACAAAAATTTTTGTACAAGAATTTACCTTAAAAGCTTAGAAATCTAATGAATTTTTTTATTTTTTTCTCTTTTCTTTTTCAAAATAGCTAAAGCCTAAAATGAAGAAATTCACCCCCTTTTAATAAAGGGTGGAGGATGGCAAGGTGGTGGAAATTCCACTAATTTCTACAAGTTTCTTTACTTATTTATTTTAGAATTTTTTTATTACTTTAGATTTGACCCAATGTAATTATGTTTGTCTTTTTATGGATGATGTCATGCATGATATCATCAAAGTCTAAAGGATTTGGAAGATATTTGTATATCACTAAAATTATATCGTAAAAATTAGTTAAAAAGATTAAATTGTAAAAATTAAAAATTATTTATTTGAAATAAAATTTGATATGATCAATCTAATTTAATCTAATAATAAAAATAATTTTTAATTTACAAAAAAACTATTAAAATAATAAACTCCTAAAATTTTACGAGAGAAACCTTTACTAGAAAAATTGTTATATTTGAAAAAAATGCAAAACTCATAAAATAAATTAAAATTTTCAAAACTGATTTAATGTGAACTAAACAATATATTTGAAGAATTTTAAAAGTTATAGACTTAGAGAAATGCTCCCGAAAAAATTTACGGAGTAGATGACATTGTATTTTGGAAACAAGAAAAATCTGAAGGAAAATACAAAACCCATAAAATAAAATAAATTTTGAAAAATTGATTTAATATGAATTAAGAATTTTAAAAATTATAAATTCAAAAAAATCCCTCGAAAAAATTTACAGAGTCGAAAACTTTGTATTTTGAAAATGGGGAATATTTTAAATGAAAATGCAAAGCTTATAAAATAAAATGAATTTTGAAAAACTGATCTAATACTGATTAAATGAAAATATTTAAAGATTTTTGAAGTTTAAAACTTGAGAAAATTCCACAAAAAATTTTACAAATAAAGCAAAGATCATATTTTAAAACTAGAAGAATTTAAAAAAAATACATGGAAACTTATATAAAATGAATTACATAAAACAAATATCCAAAATATTAATTTACAAAATAGTGAAGATGAAAATTTGGAATTCAAAATAATTTTACCAGAAAAATTTTCATGAGTATGATACTTGCAGTACTGTAAGCAATTCAAAATTAATTACTAAACTGAATAACCTGACACCTTGTGGCATAAAATGCTGATATGAATTTTTCTTTGAATATTTTTGATTTTTCGGAGCGAGTTCCAGCATAAATACCACATTGGCATCGATAAAAGTATACGATATTTAATTTCTCAAATTTTATGAAAAATTCTCAAAAAATTCCTAAAAATGAGATATTTGACTGTGATATCATCCGCAGAGATAAATTTTCAAAATTTGAGAAGAAACTATTAAAAAATATTTTTTCTCTTAAATATTCATCTTGTATATCCAAAATTAGAGATCAAAATATGATTTTTTCTGTCGCGTAAACTTATAGCCATTTAAATATGACTAAAAAGGTCTTAAAAATGTCTTGTTCATCTGAGGAAGATCGTTTTGCTGTTAACTTCTCAATTTCAGATATTCAAGATTATCAAAAAAAAGACCCAGATAAAATTAGGTGCTTACACTTTTCAACATGAAAATACGCGGATTTAACATCATGCAAGGTGGTATTATCATAATCACAATATTCTCGTAGAAAATGCATAGGCATATAAGTTGTTATAGTAATGGATGAAAATGTCATAGAATGCATGTCATATGTGATTTTGAACATAAAATAGCCCATCAACATGAGCATACAAAAGTACACTAACATGTTTGGTGATGTTGCCCAAATCATAGTATTTTCACGAAAAATGCATAGCCATGTAAATTATGATCATAAGCATAAAAATATCCTTCAATGCATGAATCATACATAATATAAAGAATGCATGGCATGGGATAACCAACAAAGCAAAAATAAGGAAAATAACATGATGGGAACAATTATAAATCATGCAAACTTATTTTGAAATGCTTGAAAACATGTTTTCTTGATAACAAAATGAATTTTATGAAGTTTTAAACAAAAATTATCAAAGACAACCAAAACAAAACTTCTAAAGATCATTGCTCAACGTTTGGCCATAAACATGGTTTTTACAATTTAGGCTCGAAACATCATCTAAGTATGGCTTAAGATCCTTAAGCTCACATGGAAATGAAGAGAAGATGTGAGATGAAAAAAGAAATTGAAATAAAAATAACCTTAGTGCTGAAGCTTGAAGAAAATCCACCCACTTTTTTTCTCTTTTTTTCTTTTTTTCTTTTTTTTCTCTGCTCTCTTTTTTAGTTTCTAGCCATGCGCAACTGGTTCTATATTTTGGATGTCCAAAATGTTTAAAACCTCCCTCAGCTGAGCAACTTTCATCCCTATGCACTTTCATTAAAATCTTGACAACTCACCCAAGCATGCTTGCAAGCAAACCTTCTAACCCCTTAGGTAATCTAATCAATTGCTAAAATCTTTCGAAATAGGGCATTATTTCAGCTAATTTAAGTGAGTACACTTAGTTGTGTGTCTTTAAGAAAGAGGTTTTAACTTTAACTCAGAAAAGCCATATCTTGATGCCATGCAAGAAAAAGGTTTTAATTTTAACTTAAAATAGCCTTCCAATGAAATTTAGCTAAACCAGACTCAAGTAGTCAGAAAACAACCAAACTAGATGACACTTAGTCCCCATGCATGATTTAAGAATTAAACATATTTATCCCAGGCTCATTTAAGCCTTAATGGCTTAATCAATATGGGTGGTTCTCATTCTTATATTTTAACATAAAAATGTTTGTGAAGGACCACTTGTATGGTTATAAAGTGCTGTAAGGCCATTAGGAAGAAGAAATGTAATAAAACTTAGGTGAAAAGCTTGTTCATGGTGAAAATTTTCATGTAGTGTCGATACATTAGTGTTTGTATCAATACCGATGTTCTAGAGCTAAAAATTTGTGAAAGACACAAGATTGTATTAACACAATATGGCCTTGTATCGATAGAATGCATATTACTAGCCTAGAATAAGCAAAACACAATGATGTACCTATACATTAATGAAATGTATCAATACATCTTTGTAAACTTCATGAAAATGACATTCTATTTATTTTCATAGAGTCCTTTAGGCATTTCAAACCTTTTCTAAAAGATATGGCTCCTAGTAGTCATTCCTTCTTTTTTGTTTTTATTATTTTACTCTGCATCTTCCAATTAAATCTTAGGATATCAAAATTTTTTAGGGAAGAAAGATGGGTGCATTTCATCTAAGTCTCTAATTAAGTATAGTTTGTTTACAGGGGGCTTAGACAAAATTATGTCTCTACAATGATAAAAGGATTGAATTACATGAAGGTACTATACACTAAAAGGCTTGTTAAAACCCTATTGACACTCTTTGCATGTTGGCTGGCCATGATGCATTGCTAGATGCCAATCTTGGTCTATAAATATAATTATTCATAATTGGATAATTTATATTTATTGTCGATATAATAAGAGTCTAATAGATGACACATATAAGAGTGATTAGTATAAATTAAAATGAGACTAGGTTTCTTTACCTAATAAAAGTAGAAGTTATTTAGGCCTATTTTGTATAGTCCAAGTGGCCAAGTACTAAAGTGCAAACTAACCAAAAGTTTGAAAGCATCATCCTTAGGTATATTAACCTCGTTTGCCATCACTTGAATTTTTTTTCATTTTGTGCTCCGTTTAGACTCCCTAGAGCATGATTTGTGATTTCCCTAACTTTTTAAAGGAAGAGTTATGCAATTCACCTTATATTAAAGAAAATTTAATTTTTTTTAATCGATTTGATTAAAGAATCAAGGAAGATCAAAGGTAAAAGGAAGATTTGTGAAATCTATGCTACTAGCATGACTCTTGAAAAACAAATCTCTCCATTTTGATTACTATTAGAGGTTAGACACTTGGACAACTTTGTTTGTGACAATCAAGCTCAGTGTATGCAAGCTGGTGTTCATGAAACTTGTTCAAGATCTTAAGGCTGAGGTATGAGAATTCCTAATTCATTGCATAGGGTTATTAATAATCCATATGGTCAGCCAAACCCTTGAGGTGCATTGCTTTTGTTTCTATGATTCGTCTGTATAAGCATGAGCAATGTTCTTACTTGGATCGAACCCATTCTGCTAAGCCTGTGATTGGCCTAATATTGAGGCACCTCAAATGTCTTTACTAGGTGAAAGGAATGATTTAGGATTGTGTTCATGCAGCTATCTTAAATAAGCATATAATGAGCCATAGGAGCCTAACTTGGTTAACCATACCTGAAAGTGAAGAAAAACTTAAAGTTTAGGAATAATAAGGAAATGCTTCTAACCTTTTCTTGCTTTATTTTTTTCAAGTTTGGATCTTGAGTAGTGTTGAACAAACTTTATCATTCAAGATATTTATTGTCCTATCAACATGAGTTTATATTAACATTTGATTATAATTTGCCATCTAGCTATTGAGTTAATGGCTAAAACGTGTCTAGAAAATAAAATCGAGCTGAGGTTAATGAACCCCTCAGAGTTTTGCATCATGAATGTTATAGTGTCAAGAACGTTTGAACAAATAGTTATGCTATTAGGTTGATAGCTAATGTGACACTAGAAGCATCGTGATAGCTCAATTTTGAGAAAAGTGCCCTAAAAGGAATTGGTGACCTAAATTAGGATTGTGTATTGATGAGGTTAGTTTTTAGAGTGCAATTATAGGGTTCTATCATAATACTAAAATAAAACTATCCCTTTGATTCCAAGAGACTGCAAAGCTTGAGAATAGAATTTTTGAGACCTTTCAAAATATCTAAAATATTTTATGGTATTATGTCCTTGTTTTTCATGTGACTAATCCATGATTTGGTTTGTCTTGATTGTTTTATATGCATCATGGCATTATTATTAGTACACTAGGGAGATCATTACATCACATTATACAAAAAGAGATTAGTTGTATGCCTTGATGGTATGGTAATGTCTTGCAGTCTTTTAAGGTATTTTTTGCTCAATAATGAATTTTGTTTATTGCATCAATGGTATGATTACACTCACGTGCATGCATGCACATGTTACTTCATAACATGCATCCCATGAACCACGAGGATAGATTGAGAGTTTGATTTGGTAAAAAGGTTTTGTAAGGAGTTTTTCTTCTAAATTGGAGGTATTGAAGTCATCGAGCATTATTAAGCATGGTTAGTAATCATCTACAAGGGTTAACAAACTCGAGAAAGTGTAAGAGAATATGATGAAAAGTCAAGGAGAGCTTAGGCAATAGTTAGCCAAGATAATGGAGTTGATGAACTTTTTTTCTAGAGAAATAGAGTAATTTCAAGAAATCAAGTGCTTAAGTTGAAATAGCTATTCCGAAGAATAAACCAGGTGAGCCAGTTAGTGTACCACAAGCAAATTATTTTGCGCATCAAGTCAAGATGCCATAAGCTCTTTCATCTACTAGGTTTACTCCTATAATATATGTAAACATGGTAGCTACGATGCAATACAAGTCTGAAAAAAATGAGCTAATAGGGGGTCTATTCTAGTTAATCCATTAAGGCCTAATCTCAATGATTTTGTGAAATTGGAAAAGCATCCAAACAAGCTGTAAAAGAGCAATTATAGTTGCATATGATAGAGAAGAGATTAAGGGCTGTTAACGGTATTGATGAGTTTTGGATTTTAGACACCAAAGAGCTAGGTTTTATGTCTGGGTTGGTTATCCCTCCTAAATTCAAAGTTCTAGATTTTAAAAAGCATACTGTAGCTATTTATCTGATCGCTCATGTAAGGATGTATTGAAGCAAGGTGGTAGGGTATGAAGATAAGGATAAATTGTTCATCCATTATTTTCATGACAGTTTAATTAGTGCTGTTGCATAATGGTAAATTAGGTTAGAAAAGACCAAGATTCAGACATGGTCAGACTTAGTTCAGGCTTTCATGGGTCATTATAATTATGTAACGAATTCGGCTTCGGATAGGTTGTCATTGCAGAACATGGAAAAGAAGCCCACTAAAATTTTTTAGCAATATGTTCAATGGTAGAGGGATGAAGCTACTCAAGTGCATCCACCATTGACTGAGAATGAGATGTTGGTATGCTTTTTTGAGACATTGCCTAGTTTTTTCTATGATTGGCTTATAGGGAAAGTTACTTTGAATTTTGTCAACATTGTCATATCTGGGGAAATGATTAAAAAGGCAATTATGAGTAGAAAGCTTCATGGAGGTAAAACACCTAGTGCCAAAGAGGATAGGGTGTCCAAAGCTAAGGAGCAAGAGGTCCAAGTAATAATGGGAAGCTTTGCCTAGTATCCCCAATGCTATATGCCATTTTACTCCTTCAAGGGCATTACCTTTCAAAGACCACATCAGTGCCCAATGGCATCTGAATTCAATTACTTGGAAAACTATCTAATTCATGGATTTACCTGAGGTTCTCCAATTAATATGCTAAATCAAGGGTATACAAAAAGTGTCAGGAAAAGGGATCGGTTTCAATCACTCCCTATCTCTTCTTCCAAGTTAATGCCTCTTCCTTTTAAAAACCAACTACTCACTGGAGTTCCAATAGAGCCCATTCAACCACCATGCTTGATTTGGTACAATGAAAATGTATACTGTAATTATCATTATGGGATTTAAGGTCACTAGACGATTGGATTTGGATGCCATAACAAAAAAGGATGCTTAAAGGATTAAGAATAGTAGGCTATGCATTTGGGGGAAACATAGAGATGTGATGGTTGAAATGTTTTGTCTCTAGATTGGCATCTTTTTTTTTCAGCATGCATGATTTGAAAAGTTTGCCAGAAATAAATTAAGGTGGGCTAATTTAAAGATTTTAGTATGAAGAATGACAAAATGTTTTCAAAAAAAAGAATTTTTAAAAAGGCGTAATAATAGAAAGTCTCAAGAATATTGATGTTAACTATTAGGAATGAACCTATACCCTATATTGATTTTCTATACTTTTTCATGAGCACTGTGATTGCCTAAAAGACCTATAACTTTACGGAATTGATTTTGAATTTCACTAGATATGATATCTCTGAAATATCCTATCAGGTGAAAGCCTTGACCTAGGTTAAGAGTGATAGACCATATTTTTATGATTCATGGATTCCTTTGGAAATCGAGTGGATTAGACATTTTGGTAAAGGTTGTAAAGCTATGGTAACTTGGGCCAAAATTGTGCAAAAATTTACCTTTATTGCTAGCCTTTCAAATGTGAACATTTTAGTCATTGTTTTTGAAAATCGATTAGCCTCTCGAGGCATGATGGATCAGTAACACAACCTTTTGTTGTTAAAAAACCATTTGAGCTTCATTCACAACACTTCAAATATCCCAACATTAAGGTTTCAACTTTTTAAGCTATACTTCTTTTAAATTACCCAAAGCTAGAAATTTCTTGTCAAGCAAACATTGGACAGCCCAAGTGGATTTTGATCTTAATATCCTATAATTCCTCATTAGTGATAAACCAAAAAAGAGACATGCCAATAAATATGGGGACAAAAGGAGAATTAAAATGTGAGTTTTGGTGTATCAAAAAATTGGAAAATTGAAAAAAAAAAGCAAAAAATGAAATAGAATGCAACATCATGTGATTAAAATGCTTAGGATTGTCTGAAAACCATTTTTCGAAGAATGACTTTTCAACTCATATAGTTTTGCTTGAAATGACATATGACCATCTTTCACTATCCTTTTCTCAAATATAAAAATTATTTCCTTTATTACCCCTTTTAATCCTAATGAATTATTTTTTTTCTTTAAACCTTGATCAAGGATCATCCTCCACACTGAGAGGCATAGAAAGAGAAATTCTCTTTGGGGAAAATGTGAAGGTAATATCCCATTCTATAGTTTTAGAAAATGCCCAATAAATTAGGGTAAAGTAAAAATGGACCAAGTTTCCAAAATCTAGGGTTCTCTACATAAAAAGAAAAATAGAAGGAAAAAAAAGAAAAAATAAAAGCAAAAGCCTAAAAGAGCAAAACAAAAGAAAAATGAAAAGGGAAATGGATAAGGAAACAAAGTAAAGTGTGGTCCTAAAAAGGTAGAAGGGATGGAAACCTTCGTAGAAAGAAATTATCCTTCATCTTTTTACCCTTAAATATTTGATTTGGGCTTATATATCCCTTTCTTTCTAAATGTTGAACCATGCCCTACATTACATAACTAGAAAACTCCGTTTCGATCAAGTATATCTATTTAAGTCGATGAGCATATTTTTCGAGAAATTATCTTTTGGATGGATTTTGAATATTCCTAAGAATATAATAAAGCAAAAAAATGAAAAAAAAGAAATGAAAAAAGAAAATAATTGAGCTCTTAGGTGAAAACTCAAAAACGAGCAATCTAGAGCAAAATAGGAGAATTTTCTATGTCACTCATGGGATTATCGAGGCGTCATTAAGAAGAAAGAAATTTAGGGACACCTAAAAATCTCTAAATATCCTAAGGTATTCGCTCTCATTTGGAGGGACTGACTTGAAAAGTTAGATCTTGTTACCCTTTCCAAATTAATCCCCTAACCCTAAACTTCTCACAACCAATCTTAATACCAATTGAGTTATTGATGGAAGGAAACTTATGAGAATATTGATATTGGTTGATTCTTAAAAAATCCATGTTCCATAAAGGCTGATCTATTCAAAAGCCTAGGATAGTAAGGCACATATTTTGTTTTTACGAAACCATTTTGGACTAATTAAAGTCTTCTTATGCAAAAGCGTTGACAAAATTTGCAAAAAACCAAATTATCATTCAAGGAATTTCCTAGTAGTGAAATATCAATCTTTTAGAGTCTTGAATATTATATGCTTTTTTAGGTAATGTTTTTCAAACTCAATTTCTTTAAATGTGTGTTTTAAGCAAATGCATTTTTCAAAGAAGTGTTCGCTTTAAGAAAATGATGTCATGAATAGAGCCAAATGTTTTCTTGAATGAGGGATAAAAGATTATAAGGAATCATGTTTCCTAAATAAGAATACTAGAAAAGAAAAGTTGGGGCATGGGATTTTGGTTAAAGTGTAAAAACTATTAAGGACATTGTAGATGATTTGAGAGGGACTGATCTTTTCTGGAGCATAAAGAGCTTAGGATGCATAGACATATTATTTTGTCCAAGCCAATTTCTAGCATCTCAAGGCATAATCGAAAGATGATAGATTCAAAGAAATAAAAAATAAAAATGGGGATGACTGTCAGGTGCTGTGTCACTAGGTACTGTTAAGCAACACGACGCTAAGCAAACAAACTTTTTAGGAAGGTCCAAAAGGCCTATGGGTTGTATTAAAAAAAATGTAAAAACAAGGCATCAAAGGTTATTATTCAGGGTATCATCGAAGTCATTCATAAGTCAGTTTTCCATTGTTTGTGAGCAAGGTGAGGTATTCAAAGAGTCTAAGATACGTGCCAGTCATCTTGGTGTATAAGCTTGATATAAAGCTTTCACGTTGCCAAAAATTTAAATTTTCACATGTAGTATTGAAACAAAAGGGTTTGGTATCGAGACCTAGTGAGACGTATCCTCATGTTTATATTGATGCAAACCTTGGCAATAGGTAAAGTTATGATTTTTGGCCAAATGTATCGAGAAACATGTTTGAGTATTGATACAAGTCCATGAAGTATTCATATGTACCTTTAAGTGACGAGACTAAAAATTTTTTGGCTCTTGGTATCGAGACATGCTTTATTGCATCGATACTCCTAAGAAAAAATCATCTTATGTATCGATACAAAATGTTTTATATAAAAAAACTAAGGCATTTTTGCCTATTTTGAGCCATATTTCATCCATTGCACCATTGATTTAAAATTCAATTCAAACATATTCCTTGCATGAAAAATCATCAAAATTCATACCAGGCTTTGTCTTTGAGCTTTTGATTGGATTTAAACAAATTTTTAAGGTCAAATAGCTAAAGACAAAGGACATTTCATGACATTATGCAAATTGCCAAAGGGTGTTGAGCCTTCTTAATGCTCAGTTGCATAAAGTAGCCTTGATCCACTATTTTTGCTAAGCAAACCAATGGGTTTGCATAGCAGTTGAGTACAGTACCTGATCACATGAGGTACATGCACCAAAACCCCAAAATGCCTTTGCTTTTTTGCATCTTTTGTCTTTATGGTCACATCGCTATATATGCCAACCTTGGACTTAGCTGAAGGGAACACTAGCAAAAGATATAGACCAAAATATATACATAGGGAGAAAAACACAAAAAAAATACTGATATTCCCTTAATATTCCTCAACCACCAAAAAAACTAGGAAACCCTTCTCTATTCTCGAAACTCCTCAAAACCCCTTCGAAAATCCTCTATTCCACTCATGCTTCTTCTCAAAAGTCTCTTTCATCCATATCCTAACTAAAAAACCCTTTTTTCCTTCATTTTCTGGCTATTCAACATAAAAAAGAAGGAAAACAATGGGTTTAAAGTTGCTACCAAGAGAAAAAGGCTAAAGTTTGAAACTTTGGTATATTTTCTCCACTTTACTTTGCATATTCTTTGAATTTTTAACATTCTCATCATCTTACTAACCTTTTTATATTACCATGACCCTTTTAAGATTCTCAGGCATTATTATGGCTTTAGTTATGGTAGTCTTAGGCTTGATGATCCTCTTAATACCTTAATGTTGTTTAGATATGCAAACATGTCATAGTTCATTTTCATTATTGTTACAGTCCCTCATTCATGCATTGTCTGTCATGTTTCACCTATCTTCACAAGCTTAACACATACTTGAATGTTCTTCCTAACATGCATTAAGTATATTCATGCATTTTCTTGTATTTTAAAGAGTCTCATGGCACAAAAAATGATATCTTGAAAATTCTAGCATGCTTTTCCAAGCTTAATATGTTCATGTCATCTTCCATAGCATGATTTTTAATGTCATTCACGGAGTTCTCATTACCATGCATCCTATTTGCCTCCTTGCATTTTTTGTCTTCTTTTCCATGTCAAAATGTCATCTTTATGTGTTTGCATGTAGAATCCCTATTCATCTTTGTGTATGTTGTAATTTGTTCATTACATCTTTGTCAAGATGCTTGCTTGTTTGATAAAAATTTGATTTTCAAAAAAATCCCCAAGTTAAGTTTCATCCTACCTCCAATAAATGGAGAATAGCATGAATTTAATGCTTTCATAAAATTGGTTTTCCAATCTTGGGGACAAATTAAACATTTTAGATCTGGATTCATGGTAAAATAAGTAAAAAGATGTTATTGTCCAAACAAAAATGAAACTTTTTAGTTGATAAAAAATATATATTAGGCCTCGATGTTGAGTTTAACATTTTCGTGGTGGAATGGGCAATGGGTTTTTTCATCATCCTAAACTACTCCAGGATTATGAATGAACTTGTGATGCTAATATCCTTCTTTTCCATGTGTTCTGGATCCTCAAACATCCATAACTCAAGTTCAACACTAAAAAACCTGAAAAAAATCGAATAACCCTTATTTTTGCTTTGACGACACCATAATTTGTGTTTGAAAAATTATTTTCAAACCATAAATGATTTTTCTGTAGTTGTCTAATATTTTTCACTTAAAAGGCATTAAAAAACCTTTTCAATGGTGTCTTATTTGCTCTCGGATCATTCTGGATGAAAGAATTATGATTTTTTGAAACTTTGCTATCTAGAACCTTTAGAACCAATGTGTTACATTTTGTTTGGATCATTTTGGCTCATCACATTATTTTTCTATAATATCTAAATATTTTCCTAGAAAGTTCACAAAATTCCGTCTCCAAAAATATATTATTTACAATTTAATGATTTTGAGTGAGCCTGAAATGACTTTTCAAAGTCCATCACCCTATTTCCCTTGTACATGCTGCTAGTGTCGAAATAGACCTAAATCCAAAAATTAGTTCCCCCTATAAGGTGATTTTCAAGTATTTTAAAAATATTTTTATATTAGTCCTCATCAAGTTATCTTTCCAATGGTACCCCATTTACCCACTGAAGCGTTCAGATTCAACGAGAATAAATTCGAGAAGAAAGATTATGCAATGTTATCCCCTATCTTTAGCCTAGTCTCTCGAATCGCCATCATTGAGATGTTTGAACTTCTCAAAATGTATCCGACTAGCTCCCCTACAACACAAGCCCTTTAGGCTTAGATCAAGGCTTAGGAAAAAAATATTTTATTCAAATCTGCAATTTCTTAGTTTTTAGATACCTTTTTCCTAAATATCCTTTTCTAAAAAAACATAAAAAAAAGTCATCTTTGGGGATACTCTAACCCCACCACTTCGAAGGGATACTCCAACCTTATTTTTTACAAAAAAAAAGTCAATTTCATCTCTTGAATTTATTCAAGATTCCTAATTATGTTCTTAAATCATCAAAAAATCTCATTCTTAGGGATACTCCAACCCTATTTTCCATCGACAGCTTAAATTTTCTATTTCAAATTTATTCAAAATTCCTAACTATTTTCTAAAATCTTTAAAATCTTTATCTTTGGGAATACTCAACTCTAACTCTCCAATGGGATACTCTAACCCTGCCTTTACCTTAAAATCCAAAAATTCTCTCTTTGAGATGCCCTAAATTGTTTTGTTTAAAACCTTTTTTCATCCCTTAAATTACTACAGAATCTAAACACATCTCCAAATTGTCATTTTGATTATTCTTCAATAATCGAAGACAATTTTGGAATACATTTCGGTCATCCCTTTTTTATGTTCTCTTATTTGTGATTATTTGTTTGTGAAATTCTTATATTCTTTTTTGTGTCACTAACATGTTTCCTTTTTGTAGTAACTATAATGCATTCATATTTAAAAGTTGTTTTCAAAAAACTTTTACAAGACAATCTTCCATGTCAGTATCTCTCTAGTGCCTAAAATAGAATATCTAAATTTTCAAAATTTAATCCAAAAATTGTTTTCATAAAAAACCCTATACTCATCATGCCTCCATGATGTATAAGTGATATAAAATTTTCTATCAAAAGTTGGATTTAAATTTTCCACAAAAGTTCACTCATTAAAGAGGATTATATCTAAATAATGACCAAATGGAATCGATTAAGCCAAAACCGAAGTGAGATATAGTTTATGGGTACTAATTTTGGGCATCGTGCGATTGCTAATCCTTCTCCACCCGTAACCAACTCTTGAACCCTACCAACAAATTTCTAGACTTTGTAGACCTTAAAATTGACATTTGAGTTTTGTAACCTAGAATATTGTATTCGATAGGCATCCGATCATGCCTAGCCCAAAATTCTCAATGACGGCTCCAAATTTATGGTTACCTTATGGTAACCTTCTATGATTAGTCAGATGAACGATTCATCCGATGGTCTTTTTCCTTTTCATATCACTATGCCTAAACCAAATCCCAACCAAGGGATAACTCAAAGGCTCCAACCAAACATATATCTTTTAAATCATGCGCACCCACTTCAGATCTTATGGAGAGAAAAAGAAAAAAGGTTACATGGGAACAGTTTAGCATTCTCAGAAAAGGAATTGATAAGAAAAGATGAACCAAACCTGAGTATAGTTGAAAATGTTGATATTTTGAAGCAAGATAAGAAGAGAAATGAATACTGATGGTTTGGATCATGGAAATTAAAAGAGAAATTTTTGGCGAATAATGATAGTTTGAAATTAATAAAGGGTATTGCATGTGTGGAAACCATAAAAGAAAAATGGTTGAAAGAATATGAGATAGTTAGTTTGTTTAAAAAAGTTGGCACTGCATTACTTTCATTGCATACCATACATAATATCACGTGACAGGGTTGTGACATTGCATAACATTCACAATATGCGTTGTAACACATTTCAAGAGAGAAATCAACCATGCTTTATAGGGGTCATTGCCGTTTACCCGTGCATCATATCATATGCATTGGGATCATTATTCATTGATAATATATCTTTAGAGGTACTTGTAAATGTATCCTTTCAAGGGCATAAAATGGTTGCTAACTGGTGAGTAACTACATTTTTATCATTTTATAAAGCATTTTTGCACACTTTATGATTGTTACGATCATATTATAAAGCATTGGTATTGGTCATATAAGGTAGTTTTTAGGTTGGTTTCATTTAAGCCATTTCTTTGAAACCTCAATTTTATCCAGGCTGTCATAGGTCTTTGGTTTCACCGAAGCCATTTTTTAAAACCTTAGTTTCATCTAAGTTGTCATTAGGTTTCTAGTTCTATTCAGGCCATTTCTTAGATCGTTGGTTTTGTCCAATTAACTTTATGCTTTTGGTTTTGTCTAAGCCACATCATAAGACCTTGGTTTCATCCAGGTTATCTTTAGGTCTTTGGTTTCACCCAAGCCATTTTATAGAATCTTAATTTTGTCTAAGTTATTTTTAGGTCAATTTCATTGAAGCCATCTTTAAACCTTGATTCTTTCAGGTTATTTTTAGATCAATTTTGTTTGAGCCATCTCTGAACCTCAATTTCGATTAGGTTGTTTTCATATTGGTTTCATCTGAACCATTTTTAAACCTTGATTTCATCCAGGTTATTTTTAGGCTAGTTTTATCCTAGCCATCTTTGAATCTCACTTTCAGTTAGGTTGTTCTCAAGTCAATTCCATCCAAACCATCTTTAAACCTCAGTCTTATCAAGGATGCTCACAGGTTAGTTTTATCTGGACTATCTTCGAACCTTGGTTTCATCCATGCTATTTTTAGGTTGATTTCGTTTGAACAATCTTTGAACCTTAGTTTTGTTTAGGTTGTTATTAGGCTAGTTTCATCCAAAGTGTTTTTAGGTTAGTTTCATTTGGGTCATTTTCCTAAACCTTGATTTAGTCCAAGTTGTCTTTGGCCTGGTTTCGTTCAAGCTATTTCTTTAAGTCTTGGTTTCATCCAAGTTATCTTTTAGTCTTGGTTTCACCCAAAGTCATTAGATTTAGTCTTGGGTTAACCCAAGATCAGCTATTTGAATCTTGGTTTTGCCTAATGTCATTTGGTTGAATCCTAGTTCTACCCAAGGTCATTTTTTTAGGTCTTGGTTTTATCCAAGTTACTCTTACTTTCTCTCAGCTACATTTTGATTGTATAGGATGTTTTCTCAAAAATAGCTTATGATTGAAAGTGGTATCCATTCCAAATTTTGGTGATTTAAGGTTTGAGATTACCTAAGCGAAGAGATTTCGTGATTGAATTTTTCAAAAAAAAAAATAAGTATAAGAATAAAAAAAGGAAATTGAAGGGAAAGCCATGGGATTTATGGATGATGGTGAATCCTAAAAGATATTATCCAATTGAAAGAAATAGGTATCTTATGCTTTAAAAAAAATGAGAATGAAAAATAAAGATGGTAACGGAAGCCATGTTGAATGTGAAAGAGATGAAAGAAAATAAGAATTGTCATGATAAGTGTTTTTAGAAAAATAGAGTGGATCATGAATGATATTGAGATAAACCATGCATTAGGATTGCATATTAACATGAAAATAGGAATCATGCATATGCATTCATGTTGCATTATAGAAAATTATTCAAAAGGAAGACATACCTAATGGTGTCAGGGGAAACATGGATCATTCCCCAATAGATAATACTACAGGTAATATTGTTCCTTCCCAATGGTTAAATCCAATATAGCTCATACGTAGAAAGGAAACGAAAAGAGAGAAAAATGCAATCTAGTTGGTTAGGTAGAAAACCAACAAAATTGGCACTTTGTAGAAAAGTTATGCCTTTAAGAAAATAACTTTTTCTTTTATTCACTTTGCTTAGTTATATGGAAGAACAATGCAATCAGGTTTGAGTCAGCTTCTTTTGATTAAAGCAAAAGGTCAAATAGAGTTTTTCTTTTGTTAGCTTCATTTAGCTAGGTGGAAGATTAGTAGAGTCAGTTGTCCTCTTCATTTGACTATGTGCAAGGTTGATAAAGTAGGTTTTAAGTTAGCTCCATGCAATTAGGTAAAAGATTAGATGGGGATTTTTTTGTCAACTTCACTTGACTAGGTAAAAGACTAGCAAAGTTCATGGTCCTTTAAAAGACTAGCGAAGTTCATGGTCCTTTCATATGCTTCAATTGATTAGGCAGAAAGTTAACAAAGTTAGTTTTCTTTTTATCCTCTTTATTCAATTAGGCAAAAAGATCAGTGGATTAGGCTTTTGACTAAAGTCTTCTTCATTCAGCAATGTGTATGTCAAAGTAGGCATTATATGTAAGTCCACTCTGTTTAGTTATGTGGAAGCCTGATAAGGCTGGTAATCCAAGTCCATGTCATTTGGTTGGTAAAAGACCAATAAAGTAGGTAGCATGTCAATCCACTTTAAGGAGAAAACCAATAAAGTTAGCATTTTCAATTTTCTTGTTAAGTCCAATCTATTTAATTAGGCAAAAAACTAATAAAATTGCAACCTCATTGATTAGGTGGAAAATTGGTGAGGATTAATATATTCTTTCATTAGGTATAGTTAGATAAGATATCACAAATGTGTAAAAAAAACATCTTGTAAAGGGGGCTTACTAGGTCCAAGACAAAAATCATGTCTATTTAATCTTTTCTTTCTTTTTAAGTTCTTAGCAATAGCTAAAGATGGGCAGATGTAGGCACCTTATTTTGTCCAAGTCCCTAATTGGCTTTTTCCTAGTTTAAGGGTTAGATGGAATTTTCTAGGTCAGGATCCTCTTAGATGAGTTATAAATGATAGAAAGGTCCAACTGAGGTTTGGTTAGTTTTCATAGGCTTAGTTTAATATAATCAGACATCTAAGCTTACATGTCCAATTTAGGGGATAGGTATTGGATATGGAAAATTGAGACTCAAGTCCTAAAAAACTAAGAATATCAAAAGTTGACTGGTAAGAGTCTCTTAAGGTGATTAGAATTGTTATTGATGACATTTAGATGAAAAAGAGAATTGTTTTAGAAGTTCAAATTAAAAGTCAACAAACTATAAGCAAAGCCAACTATAAAAGGTCAACTTTTCAGCGTAGAGTTAGATTTTCAAATTGAAAAAGTTTTACAACTCGGATTTCAAAATTGATCACACCAAAATAAAATTGAACATTAACTTTAGGATTGAAAGGTGTAATCAAGATCAGGTTATGAAAGGACCTTAGGAATATATAATGTCAGGAGTTCCCGAAAGCTTAATCTAAGAAGTCCAAGATAGAAAATTTTTTATTTTTCGTAGAAAGTCATTAAGACAAATTTTTGCTACAAGATGGAACTTATAGTTGCAATTTTACATGTGCACGTAATGATCAATTGAATGGCATAAAATTTTTACAAACCAATATAGGAATTTAGTCATGGCCAAATTCCACATGTGCTTAATATGCCAAATTTTGTTCATCTATTCATTAATGGCACTCATGTAATTAACTTTAAAATTAGTTAAGAGGTTAGTGATTAAGACAAGATCACGTAGGGTGATTAAAGCATAAATCACCAACTTTAAGGCCTATAAATAAGGGTTATCATCCATAATTTCACAACTTTTAAACACATTGCAAACTTTAGAAAATCTAGAATATTTTATTTTCTCTCAAGCTCTCATCATCTTTAAGAAGAAGATCAAGGTTCAAATAGGTATAATTTCTTATTTTTCTCCTTAATTTCAATTCAATTAGCATGTTTAATGTTTGATTCATGGTTATCCATGCTTGTAACATATTCATCCATAGTGATTTATTGTTCTATGACCAACTTGATTTCATGATATTTTGATGATTAAAGTTTAGTTAAGCCAAAAATTAGGAATATGAGCTAAAATTAAGAAGACTAAAGTTGAAATCTTGAGGTTTAATGTTGAAATCCTAGATTCTTGAACAAGTAAATGGTTTGGACAAGATGAAATGTTGCAGCTAGGTTCGACCAAGCTTTGATGTTCTTGATTGTAGGTTTTCTCATGCTTAAATGATGATATGTTGTTGAATCTTGATGAATCAAGTTAAATTAAACTTGGATAAGTTGAAGTCGATGCTTAATTTGATGAAATTAAAAACTTACATGTTATTGAGCTTAAATGGTTGCAAGCATGCTTTGAATGGTGATCATGTTGATTGAATTGAATCCAAGCATGTTTTCTTGTGTTTGATTGTTAAATGATGAGAATTTGATAGAAATTGATGCTGAGATGAGCTTGTAGATTTGGCCACAGAGATTTTGCGTTTAGAATAGGTTTTGTGGCTGAGTAGTTGCTAAAACCATAGGTTTGTATTCTATATGTTTGGTAAAATGAATATTAGGGTGTTTAGGTTATGGGAAAACCTTGTTTTTTCTAAAAAATCCCCTAAGGACCAACCTTGGTTTATTTAATCAATAGGTGAGTCAAGGTTTGGCATTACTTAATAAGCTCTTTAGTGACTAACTTAGGGACATTAAATAAAATAGCTTGATTTAGCAATGATTGGGAGCAAACAAAAATGTTTTTAAGTGTTTTCAAGTGCTTTTTTAAGTCTAAGCTTGCTAAGCTTTAATATAAGTCATTAGGTGATATTTAGGTAAGTCAAATTGTGTCATTTAAAGTCAATTGGCTAATGGTTATAGCACACAAGTGAGTGGCATTGGTGTGCCATTCACTTGCTAAGAAAAAACAAAAATGAATAAAAATGATATAAGCAGAGACAATTGCATGACTTCAAAGCATCTGGCCAATGTTGAAAAACATAGTTTTAGGTCTTGGCATTAAGAAGTCTTTGTTGATTCCTCATATATTAGATTCTATTTGTTGTCATTGCTAGACGTTCAAATGTTTGGAAACATGTTTTAAAAATTTGACAAAATGCTTCGTGATCACAAGTCAGGTCAGAGCTACTGTTGCAATCCAGCTTATTAGTCTCATAGAAAAAGATATATTTTGATTAGGTTATAGACCTTATGAATTTTTGTTAGTACTTTTCCCATAAGCCTTATTGATTGCGATGCGTAACAAGTTATTGAAATGTTTGAATTCATGATCGGACCAATATAGTAAAAGAATGGAATATAAGCTATTAGCATGGCTCTATTTTAGCACTTGATCAGTATTACAAACTATTTTTTATGAGGATTTCATTTTTGTGTATTTTCCTCTTATTTTCAGATAAAGCTTTCTAGGTATGTGTAGATCTTCTAGTGGGTATTCTAGATGAATGGAAAGAAAATCCAAAAAATAGGGTACTTAAACATGCTATGCAATACAGTAGTGTCCAATTAAAAAATTTATGTGATAGCCAAAATGATTTTCTAGTATTTTTAAATATTTTTTTAATTGACATACAATGAGTTAGCGTTCATTAGAATTTGGTTTAATGATTTTATGTGATAAGAATAATCCAGAATAAATTTGAAGAACTGGAAAGGTCAAATATGTCCCCTATTTAAAGTCTATTTAGGTTTAGTGTCCACATCCTGAGGCATTCAGATGCCTCGGGATTGATTTCAGAAGTTAGTACGTCAATAGGTCTAGAAGTGTCTATAGAAGGTCCCCTAGTTACTTACATTAAAGCTTCCAAGTTGAATTAAATAAAGTTGATTTTTAATATTATTTTCAAAGTTATGATTTCTTCAATTTAGTCCAAGTGTACTATTTTTGTGATTTCACCTAAATGGAGACAAAATTGATAAAAATGCTGAAAATGGAGTCAATTAGTGAGTATTTTTGAAGTTAATATTTTTTGCAAAATTTTTCCTTTATAAATTGTTTTAACTTTGAATCAATTGTAAATTCGAGCTAGTCTTGTAAGAGTTTTGGGATACATTTTTTAGTGATATTTATTTGATTTTAACAAAATAAAATGGGGATTATGGTTGAACATATATGATTGAAACCAAAAAAACAAATTTGGATACGCATGATTAGTTGGTACCAAGTATAGGGCATCACGAATAGGATTGAGTCCTTACTTGTTGTGTAATCAACTCTTGAGCCCAACTTTATAGATCTCTGGTATATACTAATCATAAAATTGTTCCTTTAGTGTTTCGTAGCTCATTAGTGAATGGTTTTAATAGGTGACCAATCATACTTAGCTAAAACAAATTCATGGTGCCTCCTTAACCTAGTCATTCTTGCATTTCTACGTGGAGAGACTGATTGGGGCATATGATGATTTGAAATGTTGTCTACTTTGATAAGTTAAGGTTTGTATCATGATATATTATGAAATGGCTCTATTAGGGCTTAGTCAAATTTTGGGCCATTCCTACATTAGGTTGGAAGCAACAAAGGTTTTATGGAGTGGGTAAAATAATTATTTTAATTAGAATTAAAAATTAGGCCACCTTGTTACCTGATATAAATAAAAGGTAGTGCCTAAGGTTTCATGTTAAACCATTTGCGCCACTCTTAAATTTCAAATCATAACATTTTATATTTTTGACTTGTTAGCACAAAAGTGGTCTTGAAGGAGAATCAAGCCATATGAATTTGGAGTTGATCAAGGCAAAGAGTGCTAGTACACACTACCATATGAGAATTAGAGAATAATGGAGAAGGCTAGTTGGCTCAAGCTTTCACATGGATTTAGGAATTCTTGGACAAGATCTTGATTGACAAATCAGGTACTTGATTATGGTGTTTTTATTGTATAAAACACGATACAGTACGATCTGATTTAATAAAAATTTTTAAAATTTCATTGCGCGCTCTGATCTATTTTTCCTACAGTTTAATATTCCTAACATGGGCCAGTTAGCCAAGAATGACCTACTTACATCACTAGGCTTTAACTTTGGAAGACATGGGCTGATTAATTGGGACTGATCAACAACATCAATGGGCTTTGACTTTTGATGACATGGGCTAATTAGTCGGGATTGATGTACTAGTGTCATTGGGCTTCAACCTTCTATGACATGGGCTAATTAGCTGAGATTGACTAACCTGGGCTTAGACTTTTAATGACATGGGCCAATTAGTCGGGCCACCTTATCAATGTCATTGGGCTTTGACTTTTTATGACATAGCCCAATTAGCTGGGACTAGCTTATTAGCATCGTTAGGCTTAACTCTCTTGACATGGGCTAATTAGTTAGAACTAACCTATTGGCATTATTAGGCTTTGACTCCCTTAACATGCGCTAACTAGCTAGAACTAGCCTATCAACATTATTGGGCTTTAACTCTCTTAATGAAGGCCAATTAGTTGAAACTAGCCTACTGGCATCATTGGGCTTAACTTTTAGTGACAAAGGCCTATTAGTCGAAACTAGCCTACTAGCATCATTGGGCTTGACTCTTTTGATAGGGGCTAATTAGCCCAAACTAGCCTACTAGCATATTGGGCTTAGACTTTTGATGACATAGGTCAATTAGTTGAGACTGACTTTCGACATCATTGAGTTTAGGCTTTTGATGACATGGGCAAATTAGTTAAGACTGAACTACTGGCATCATCGGGCTTTAATTTTTGATGACATGGGCCAATTAGCTGAGATTAACCTACCAGCATCATTAGCTTTACTTTTGATGACATAGGCCAATTAGCTAGGACTGAACTATCAGCATCCCTAGGCTTTGACTTTTGATGACATAAACCAATGAACAGGGACTGACATACTAGCATCATTAGGCTTAGGCTTCTTGACATGGGAAAATTAGCTGGCACTAGCCTACCGGTGTCATTGGGCTTGATTTCCTTGATATGATATCTTGGAGAGATAGCTTTTTTAATTGAGTGACCTTTTATTCGTCGATTTTCAATGTCAAAGATTATTACCAAGAAGTTCTTTAAGGTTCAACAAACGTGATGGTAATAAACTGATAGTATGTGATGACAATATAAATACATGATACGATTATGCAAGTGCAATCTTCTTGATGATATGACTAAATGATCTTGACATAAGGTCCAATATATGAATAAACATTGCAAGTTATCTTTTTGACTGAGACCTCTAATAATTGTTTCCTTGATGCCACAGTTCAAGGTGTTAACTCAAACTTGATTGGCTTTGAGATCATGACTCTTCTTCGGAGGACTTGATGCTTGGATGATTATTATCTTGAACTTAGGGTACTTGTGATTTTTTCTAATAAGGTGAGAATTTGGAAGATCACTTTCCTTAGCTTGGGATGTCTGATAACTTTTTCTAACTATTTAAGGATTTGTTTTTCTTTACTTAACTCAAGATTGTGATGGTTTTTTCTAACAAGTTTGGTTCATTTTATCAATAGTTTGAGGACCAAATGATTTTGGCTTGGTTGTTAGCATATCTTATATGGATAGGTTACTGTTTAGTTTTTACGAGGTCTATTGAATGGATTAGATGGATTCTACTTAGGTTTTGATAGTCTTTCATGACAGATAACTCTTGGAAGCTGGGAAAGGTTGATATATGATCACAACTGATATATGTTAAGTGTGGAAAGAATTCATGATCTTGACGATTGAGGCACGAATAAAGCTTTTTGTGCTCTAATTATCATTTCAATGTAAAATTAAGAAATCCAAATTTGAATTTTATTTGATTACCAAGTATTATCAACTAAATGGAAAGCATAATGTAATGCAAATATAATGTGAGAGGGTTAAAAAGAAACAAGATAGTATTTCATTTATGACAAGAAAGTGATACAATTATGTCTATAATTGACAAAAGGTATAATGACAATAAGGTATAATGATAAGAATTTAATTTTTTAGGTGATCGATGCCCTTAAATAGCATGACATGAATGTTTCATCCAATGCATCTTGAGATCTTTTTTAAATGATCAATGAAGCTTATACAAGTTAATCTTCTAAAAAGCTTTAAGATTGCCTCATGCCATTTTGTGCCCCAGACTTAGGTAGGTTTGATGAGGTTTGACTTTGGTTTGGATAATGTTTGATAAGATCTAACTAGGATTTTGCCTTGGTTTAGTCAAAACAGGGTTAAGTTTGATTAGATATGACTAAGGCTGAGTGTGGTTTGACTGAGGTTTTCCTAACAAATGTTGAGGTAAGATTTGATTCAGCTCAGATAAGGTTTGGGGGGTGTGACATATTGACATGAAACATTATGAGTTCAAGATATTGTCAAATTATAACCAAAGACTTTTGAGGCTAATTAAAAAGGTTGAGGTTTGGACTAGTCGTCACCATAGGGTCAAGAGTGGATGTGAAATAATCATTGTTCTAGACTCTCACAAACTAACTAGGAAAAGGAAACAAATGTTCCTCCACTCAAATTTCTTAAGATGTTATCATGGCACTTTTTTGGTTTATAGATGTGATAGTTTGATAGGTGCTAATCTTGGCCAATGACCCTTAGCTCACAGGAGGTTGTTTGGAAAAGCCTCTTGGGTAGGTGCTAGTCCAAATTAAGAAGTGTAATTCTAAGAAGCACTTCAGTAGATGTTTTAGATATTGGACTTATTATCTTCACTCATAAAGGTTTTAGACATCTTGAGATTTTAGAAGTCTTGATAGCCCTTTGATTGGATGGGATGATTTCTTGTTTTTGTGGCTATTCAAGCAACATCAAAAATGACTTTAGGATTTTCAACTTTGCTTTAGACTACCTTTTTCGGGTTTTCACCTTAAAGCTTTTTTTCTTGACTTTTTGACTTTTTTGTTTGATTGCTTCATTATCCCCTTTAAGGAAACTTAAAATTTTCCTAAAAGAACAATTTCTCAAAGAATAAGATTATCAATTCAAATAGCCATATGTAATCAAAATAGATTTTTTGAGATATATAATGCAGGCTAAGGTTCAAGGCTTTGAAAGAAAAGGTATACAAGCCTAAATCAGTGTTTGAAGGTGATTAGATAAGGATCATTTCCTTTCATGAGGGTTTTCATCCTTTCTACTTTTGATATCCTTGTTTTCTTTAACTCTCTTCATCTTGATTTAATCTTGACTTTGACTTTTGGTTGATCTAATTTTTTATTGACTTTGATTTGGTTTTACTTTTTTGGAACAAATTTTGATAGTGATGATTTTGTGCATCCCTTATTTACCCCTTGATATTGACCATTTTGATAATTGTAGAAATGGGTAATCACCTTACTTCCTTTAAAAGGCTTTCGATGCCCCTTAATATGGAGGTTTTTAACCCTTGACCAGGGTTTTTGAAAGAATGAATTTGTTAGGCTCAAAAGGGGTATCAAGGGGAATGATTTTGTAATTTATGAAAAGGATAAAAGAAAATATGGATATCTTTCACTTCGAACATTACTATATGAATTGATGAGTCATTTTTTTGGACTAGGTTCTCTTAGAAAAGATGTTGAATATCTTAATCACATGATACAGCATTCAATTTCATTTTCCTTCTTTATTTTCCCAAGTGAATGCCTTGATTCTCTTTTCTCTCTTGAAGGCATGTACTTTTGAGTTTTTAGCCACAAATGATATTAGGTTTCGGTTGACCAAACAAAAGGGTTTAAGTGGTCATGATTGCTTTGATGACAAAGGGCCTCCCTTAGAATCTTCATTAGAATCAACTTCACCAGTACATATTAACCATTCGAAATTAATCTTTGGAAGCTCATTGGAAATATCCATGTTACTTTTATTGGGCCACTTAAGAAGGTGAGTAACAGACAAAAGGTTTAAGCAAAGGTGGAGGATAGGCACACAAGATGAAATGCTTTATGCGAAAATCATTTTTATTAATAATACTTGATAAGGACACCTATTACATAGGATTCCTACAAGCTATTTGGCAAAAGCAAATAGGTTTTAATTCTTGACATTACACAAAAATGGACTTAAAAGGCACAAGGGCTTTTGACACATCCTTATTTTCAAGAACATATTTCGGTAATTAGGGATAGATCTTATCACTTGGCTTTGATGGCCCTGGTTGATTATTAATGGCATTGACATAGAGGCTATCGACACTAATCATGTTCATAGAATGCTTGTATCGATTCAATGCTTCATTGTGTCGATACATGTTGATATGCATCGATACATTTCTTTACAGAATGCATGTTCTGGCCTTGGCATGGCCTAGTGTCAATACATAAGCTCCTATATTGATACATTTACATGTTGTATCAATACAAATAGGGACATTTCAAATTTTTGGATCGTTAGAGTTGTATTAATACATGAAAACCATGTATCGATACTTTCCAGTAAAATTATGAATTTTCTTATATCTTTTATCCCCGGACACCTTGAACTACGTCTTTGATGCCCTATCTTTGCATTTTTATCTTTGATATGATCCATAGCCTTTTTTGACCTCCTCAAAAACACTTTTTTGTCGGTTCACATGTTGCCCGATGATCATCGCCTCCTCTCACATCCATGCCCCAGGTTGCTAAAAAAATTAACCCAGACAAAATATGGTGTCTACAGCTACCCCTCTTTGACCCTTACTGAGAATCAGAACAGGGCAAAGATAAATAGACACTATTTTGTCCAAGGTGGAATGATGCTTCCCAGAACACCTACAAAAAAATAAATTGTAATTAATACTTCACTGTGATAAGTGCAGTGTATTGGCAACAATCTTGATAGAGGTTTAAGTAAATTTTGTAAGGTTTGCCTTCCCTACAAGGATGTAAGGTTTTCTGTGGTTTGACCCTCTTAGGTAGGTGAAGAGTAACATAGATTTTTTATGTAGGTGTCGCCAGCTTGTGCGGACTTTGACTTAAACTTGGGTGCCACCAGCTCGTGTGGGCTTTGATTCGAATGTCGCTACTTGTGTAGGCTTTGACTTAGACTTGGGTGCCACTAGCTTGTATAGGCTTTGACTCAGGTGCCGTCAGCTTGCAGGCTTTGAAAATGTGCCACTAACTTGTAGGCTTTGAAGAGGTGCCACTGACTTATGGGCTCTGACTTGTGGGCTTTGAATTGGGTGCCACTAACTTGTGGGCTTTAAACAGGGTGCCACTGACTTATAGGCTTTGAAAAGGGTGCCACTTGCTTATGGGCTTTAAATAAGGTGCCACTAACTTATGGGCTTTGAACAGGGTGCCATAACTTATGGGTTTTGAATAGGTTGCCACTGACTTATGGGCTTTAAAAAGGGTGCCACTGACTTGTGAGCTTTGAAAAGGGTGCCACTAACTTATGGGTTTTGAATAGGCTACCATTGACTTGTGGGCTTCGAAAAGGTGCCACTGACTTATGGGCTTGAATGGGTATGATGGGCATCCGGTTGTTTGCAGACAAGTTTGTTACCACCAGCTCATGTGTGCTTAATAAGGTTTCTTGATAGGTGCCTCCTGAATAACCCTTGGTTTACGAAGCTTAAAGTTCTTACTAGGGAATCCTTGTTAGTTTGGTGAAGCTAGCTTAAAGTAACATTGCAAAAATCATGATGTGTGATGGTAATGTGAATGCATGATATGGAATGCTATCATGATTGCATGATGTAAAGTCTAATACGAGAGATGGCCATAGTTTTTCTTGTACGTCATTCAGACTCTTATAGGGATGGCGATTCATCTTTGTTGCAACCATGGACAAGAATTTTCCTAATCCTATTAGGGATTATAGGTTATCCTGGCTCCACTAGGGATACGACAAAAAATTTATTCTCAAAATTTTGGATTATTTCATTTCTCGATTCGGGAGGCTCAATTTTTTTCCCGACAATTGGAAGGCATTACCAATAATGTTGAGACTGTTTGACTAATTAGGTTGATGTCTCTGGTTTTGATAGGATTCTGATAGAACGCATGGGTCAATTTTTGGTTAGCTTAAAATGGTTTTTTCTTGAGATGTGGCTTGCGAAAGCCAGAAATGGTTTGGTCTATGGTCATGCCGAGTAGGTGTTTAGACGCAAAAAGTGCAAGATCTTGACGATCAAGGTGTGAGCAGAGTTCCCTATGCTTTTCCTTTCCTTTTGATGTAATATTGAGATGTCCTGATGCATATTTTAGTTGATTATCAAACATTATCAGTTAAATGACAAGTGCAACGTGAATTGTATAAGGGTTAAAAGGAACAAGGTAATATTTATTCATGATAACAAAGAGACACAACGTGGTATATTATTTGACAAATAAGTGGTATATTATTTGACAAATAAGTGATTCGGTGGTAAGAAGTATGATCTTTTGGGTAGAAGATGCCTTTGACGATCACAACATGAATGTTCTTTGGGTGCTTTCTAGTATCATTCTCGAACAATGAATGTGACTAGTATGAGCTGATCTTCGAAAGATCCCTAGGATTGCGTCATTTTGTTTTGTAAGTGATCTCAGTCCATGCCCCATCAAAATTGATCTTCAAAAGTCGCCCTTGTGGGTTTTCAACTGTAGTCTGGTCGGTTGCCCTAATGCCTTTTTTGGATTTTCATCTAGACCCCTTTTTTGTTTTCTTCTTTTTTATTTTTTTTGTTGTTTTTCTTTTTATTTTTATTTTTTTGTTTTCTCTTTTTTTTGAAGGACGCCTTTTCAGGTTTTTGCCGTCTATGAGTAATATTTCTTGATAGAATCTAAGTTGAGTGGGTTGGGCAAGGCATTGCCATCCATTTCTGACAAGATTAAGGCCCCTCTGGAAAACGCTTGCTTCAGACATATAATTCTTCCCAATTAGGGGTCCACTTGCCCTGTGTATCTTTATGAATTGGGAGGATCTTTTTCAACACCAATTCACTCAGGTAAAATTGTCATGGGCATATCCTTTTGTCGTGGGTTTGGATCATGCATCTTTGATACATTTGACCATGGCAATGGCTTTCATGCATTTTTCCTTAATAAGGTTGAGCTGGTCATATCTGTTCTTGACTTATTCAGCCTCTTCAAGTTTGGTTTCCATTAAGACTCTGAGAGAAGGGATCTCAACTTCGATAGGCAATACAGCTTCTATCCCATACATAAGGGAGAATAGGGTAGCGCCCGTGGAAGTGTGAACCGAGGTCCAATAGGCATGAAGTGCAAAGAATAGCTTTTCATGACAGTCTTTGTAAGTCTCAGTCATTTTTTCAACTATTCTTTTGATGTTTTTGTTGGCTACCTCAATTGCCCCATTTGTCTTTGGGCGATAAGTGATAGAATTATGATGCTGGATCTTGAATTATAAGCAGACTTCTTGCATCATTTTATTGTTTAAGTTGCTTGTATTATCTATGATGATTCGGTTTGAGAGGCCATATCTACAGATGATGTCCTACTTGACAAACTTGCAGATAGTCTATCTAGTGACATTAGCATATGAGGTAGCCTCCACCAATTTGGTGAAATAATCGATTGCTACCAAGATAAAATGATGCCTGTTGGAAGCTTTAGGGGTGATCGACCTAACCACATCCATGCCCCACATGGAGAAAGGCCACGAGGCGGTCATGACGTGAAGTGGCACTGGAGGGACATTGATCTTGTCCACATAGATTTGACACTGATAGCATTTTTGGGCATAATTAATGTAGTTTCTCTCGAGGGTCAACCAGTAATAACCCGCTCTCATGATTTGCTTGCCCATCCGATGTCCGTTAGCATGTGTGTAGCAAATCCATTCATGAACTTCTTCTAAGATCCTTTTGGCTTCAGGAGTGTCAATGCATTTGAGCAATACTTGATCGTGACTCCTTTTGTATAAGATTTTTCCATCGAGAATAAATCCCATAGCTAGCCTTCTAATAGTCCTTTTATCAGTCTCAGTTGCATGTTTTGGATATTGCTGATCCTCGATGTAATGAAGGATGTCATAGTACCATGGTAGGCCATCTTTTTTCTTTTTCGATGCTATGATAATGAACTAAAGTTGTGTAGTTGCTCATCTTGATGTGAGCAACGTCCGACTCTTGGTTGACTTTAAACATGGATGACAAACTAGCCAAAGCATCGGCTATTTGGTTCTATTCTCGAGGTAAGTATCAAAAATTAATATCATTAAATTTTTTTCTGAGTTTTGCTATCAGCTTCCTATATTGCATCAGCTTGGCGTCGCGAGTTTGCCATTCCCCTTTCAATTGGTAGATGACTAGGGTTGAATCACCAAATACCTGTAATGTTTTGACATTCCTCTCAATGGCTACTTGAAGCCCCATGACACAAGCTTCATATTCTGCGATATTATTTGTGCAGTCAAAGCTTAGCCTTGCTGTGAATGAATAATGATTTTCATCAGGTGACATCAATATTGCCCCAATTCCCATGTCCTAGAGCATTTGATGCTCCACCAGAATACATCTTCCAGGATCGATCTTGGTTAGAGGTGTTTTTCATCTTCAAAAATGCATATTAGATCTTCATCTGGGAAGTCAAAACATAAGGGTTCCTAATTATTTGCCGCTCGAGTTACCAGAAAATCAGCTATCTCACTGCCCTTGATGGCCTTTTGACTAACATAGGCAACGTCATATTTAGTAAACAGGACTTGCCATCTGGCTAACCTTTCTGATAGTGCAGGGGCTTCATATAGATACTTGATAGGATCAAGCCTTGCAACCAACCATGTGGTGTGATATAGCACGTACTGCCTGAGTCTCTTGGTTGTCCACACCAAAGCACAACACAACTTCTCGATTGCAGAGTAGTAGCACTCGCATTCCGTGAATGTTTTACTTAAGTATTAGGTTGCTTGTTCCTTCTTTCCTGACTCATCATGCTGCCCTAATACACAACCCATAGACTTGTCAAAGACTACCAAGTAAAGGATTAAAGCTTGACTAGGTACCAACGGTAAAGGCTTCTTGACATGCCTCATTCCATTCTCTTAGATTTTGTTTACGAAAGAGCCAAAAGATAGGGTCACATTTGTTAGTAAGCTGGGATATGAATCCAGCAATATAGTTCAGTCTCCCCAAAAAGCTTCTCACTTCCTTTTGGGTTTGAAGTGGTGGCATATCTTGAATAGGTTTAACTTTTTTTGAGTCAATTCAATCCTTTTTTCACTGACTATAAAGCTAAAAGCTTGCCTGAAGTGACTCCAAAGGTACATTTGGCAGGATTCAATTTGAGTTGAAATTTTTGTAGCAATTCAAAAAGCTTTTGAAGATTTGTGACATGCTCACCCTCTTTCGTTGACTTGGTAATCATGTCGTTCACGTAGACCTTAATTTCTTTATGCATCATGTCCTGGAATAAGGCTACCATGGCCCATTAATACATTGCCCCAACATTTTTGAGTCCAAAGGGCATGACATTATAGCAAAACGTCCCCCACATGGTTATGAAAGTTGTTATTTCCATGTCTTTGAGTGCCATCTTGATCTGATTGTAGCCTGAGAATCTATCCATGAAGGAAAAAAGAAAATTCTTGGTCATGTTCTCTACCAAAGTGTCAATGTAGGGTAGCAAAAAGTTATCCTTGGGACTAGCCTGATTTAGATCCCAATAATCAATGCACATTCGTACTTTGTCCTCTTTGGGACTGGGACTATATTGGCAACCCATTCTGGATATTTAGCTACTTTGATAAGCCCTGCATCAAACTGCTTCTTGACTTCTTCTTTAATTTTGAGGAGCATTTCCGATTTCATCCTCCTTAACTTTTGTTGGATTGTTTTGCATCGAAGCTTGATAGGAAACTTGTGGACCACTATATCAGTATCTAGTCCTGGCATGTCTTGATATGACCAAGTGAATATATCCTGATATTCCTAGAGTAATTCTATCAGCTTCGTCTTAGTCGTTGACTTTATTATGGTTTTGATTTTAACCTCCTTCCGAACCTCCTAAGTACCTAGATTTATTACTTCCATTAGGTCTTCATGGGGCATGATCTGCTTCTCCTCTTGCTCAACTAATCTTAAGAGGTTGGTGGTACGAAGCTCTTTTCGAAATCTTCTTTAGGATTAACTTCACTAGTGCAAACTAACTATTCAAAATCGATCTTCAGCAACCCATCAGACAGATCCATATCACTGTCATCAAGACACCTGAAAGGGTAAAGAAATAAACATTGCAAAAGGCACACACACAACCAAGGGATTTGGATAAAAATAGAGGCAAAAGGGTAATGGAGACAAAAAGGTTAAAAAGTGATATAGATGCATAATATGGAATGATATATGCAAAAGTCATTTCATTGATAATGTTTAACAAAAGTGCCAAGTACATAGACACCTACCTACCTTTGGGCAAGGGTAGGTAGGCTTTCTTTTCTTGACATTACATAAAAAGGACAGGAAAAGTGCAGGGGCTTCCATCATAACCCTATCATCAAAATTAGGTCTTAGTGGAAGGACATGCATTTTATGGCTCGGTATCTTAGAGATAGAGGTTGTGAAGTGCTCTATTTAAGATGACCAAGACATTTTTAGCCTTTTGCTCTTCTGGTCGATTTGGATCGATTCATCCTCCTAAATAAAATATCTTATGTAGAGATAGTAACATTGTTGGTTTCGATTCCCTCTTTTGATCCAATGATCAAGTCACCTTCTGGTTACGATTCATTATTTCTTGCTGCTTTCTTGACTACGCATTAGCCTTGAATCCTAAGCCTCTTCTGTTGACTTGAGTGATGACCTATTGAGCTTGGGCCATCCCTTACAGATTCTTGCCAAGCCCTTTCCAGCATGGGAATCTATACTCTTTGACAGGTGGGGTTCAATTATTGGCAATCCTTATCCCATAAATGTTGCATTAACAAACTCGAAGGATTGGAATGACGAATCCAGTGCATCATTATTAGGCTCTATGTAGATATCCTCAGTGAAAGTAGTGACGATCATTTCAACTTCAGCTCCAATGGTGACTACTTTTTCATTTATCACAAATTTAAGCTTCTGATGGAGGGAGGATGGGATGGCTCCAGTGGAGTGTATCTATGGCTTTCCTAATAGGCAGTTGTAAGAAGAATTAATATCCACAACTTGAAAGTCCACGTCATATTTACATGGGCCTATTTGGAGTTAGATTGTTATATTTTCAATTACTCTATGACATGTTCCATCAAAAGCTCGGACTATGATGTGGCTACTCTTGATGTTGGACTTATCGATAAGGAGTTTGCTTAATGTAGTTATAGGTATGACATTAAGGGCTGACCTATTGTCTATGAGAACTTTGGGCAAAATACGTCCCTTGCAATGGGTAGTGATATGCAAAGCTTTAGAACTACCCCTGCCTCTAGGTGGGATCTCATCATCAGTGAAGGAGATATAGTTATTGGCTATGATGTTGTTCACTAGCCGATCCACTTTGTCCACAGAGATGTCTGGTGTCACATATACTTTGTTTAACACCTTTAGCCATGCATTTTGGTGAACCTCTAAATTAAGAAGTAGAGATAGCATAGAGATCTTTACGGGTTGTTTGCTTAACTAGTGTACAATGCAGTATTCACTGTGTTTAACGAACTCGAGAAACTCCATGGCTTCTCTTTCACTTACTGCTTCCTTAACTTTTTCGGGCTTGAAATTGTTTGCTTGGGCTTGAGTGGTACTGGTGCTTAGAGATGCATCAAGCTTCTATTTTTCTTGAGTTGGGGGAGCGTAACACCTACCACTACGGGTTAGGTGACTAACTCCTGATAGTTCCAATGTAGCAGTTACAGGAGTTAGTTCTCCAATCATCACTACCTAATTCTCGTACTTCAATGGGATAGCTTTGTTGCTCTTATACGGGAATGGTTTAGGTACCTCGACAACTAACTTTGGTGTGGGTGTCAAAAAACTGACCTCGAGACTTGACTTGCCATAAAGAATGAGGGGTCGATTTCTCCCATAAGGCGGTTGCATGGTTTCATCTCCTATCATGTTGATAGATTCAGCAGTAGGTGTGATTTCATGATAGAATTCTATATGGCCTTCGTTCATCATTCTTTGAATAGTAGACCTAAACTCCTTGCATGTTTGTAGGGTATGACCTACAACTATGTGGAAGTCACAGAAGTTGTCGAGATTGTCTTCCAATTTTTCTATTATGTTAAGCAACCTGACCTGAATCAATGCCTACCAGACGAAGAACATTGGCATCCTTACATCCTCTATGCTTGCATTAACTTCATATTTGTTCTTAATGTCGATCATGTTTGCAGTCGACTCAGCGTGGTTTGGTAAAGGATTGGCGGTAACATTTGGTCGCTAGTTCATCCTAAACTGCAAGACTTTTGAGTTAATTAGATTTTGCACATTTTGTTTGAAAGATATGCAATTCTCAATGTCATGCCCTGCTGCCCCAGCATGGTATTCATAGTGGGCATTAGGGTTGTAGCATTGCAAGTATGGTGGCTTATTTTTTGGGACATAGATTGGGGCAACTAAATGATTTTGGAGTAAGGTTTGGTAGAGTTCCTTATAGGTCATAGGGATGGAATCAAAATGTTGTCTTTGTTGATTTGCACCTCGATTGCCAAGTGCATTATTGGTTGCTCAATTGGTACTTTGGTGAACCTATGGAAGGTAGCTTATGGCATTGATTGACTGAGGGGGTATTGTGATAGAGCGAGAATACAGCGTGCTGAGGTAGCAAGGGTTGGGTGCTTGACGCTATCTTGCCTGAGATAAGCCAGTGTAATTTATGGCATTGGCCTTTTTTCCCTTTGTTTTATCGACAATAGGGTTCTTACTCAATCCAGCTGTTTCCCCGATCGACATTCTACCACTCTTAATGGCAACATCGATCATTTCTCCAAAGAAAACTAAGTCTACGAATTTCTTGGTGGCATTACCTATGAGCTTTTCATAATAAAGAGCACATAAGGTGTGAATGAAAGTGATCGTCATTTCTTTTTCTGTAAGGGGAGGCTAGACTAGGGCTGCTTCTTCTCTCCACCTTTGCGCGTACTACCTGAAACATTTAGTGGATCTCTTCTCAAAATTCATCAAGGAAAGTCAATGCGGTGCCTAATCCGACACATGTTGGTATTAATTTAGAAAGGCCTTAGCCAAGTTGGCCTATTATTGGATTTTCATATTGTCTAGCTCGATATAACATCGAACTGCTGCCCTAGTAAGGCTATGCTGAAAGCAATGGATGAGCAGCTTTTCATCTTTCTCATACCCGACCATCTTTCGCAAGTACATTCGGACATGGACCGAAGGATCGGTGGTTCCCTTAAACTTCTCAAACTCTGGGACTTTGAACTTTCAAGGAATGACAAGGTTAGACACCAAAGATAGCGATTGCGCATCAAGAGCTCTGAACTTGTCAATTCCCTCGATAGCTTAGAGGCATTTTTTCAATAGCTGGAATTTTTTCACTTCTTTCATTGTCATGGTAGACTTTTGACCTTCTATTTTTTCTAGTTCCTCATGGTAAAGGGTTATCAGATCTATCGATGAGACTCATGCATTCACCCCTTAGGTACTAGGAATGAATTAACCTACCGCAATGGGATTTAGGTAGATGACTGGCAGAGCCTGAGCAGTAGGTGTAGAAGTAGGCCGTTGTTCTTGTCTAGTTTCCCTTGGGTGGGTTTTGGATTATTGGCAGGGGGACTTTTAGCTTTGGGAGGATTATTCCTTGTTTAAGCAATGTTGGCTTGCCCTTTTTCTTTCATAGAGGCGGTCATTAGTTCCATAAGTTTTGCAATTTGATTTTGCAATTCGTATTGTTAATAAAGCATATGGTATTGTGATTCCTTAACCATTAGTTCAAGTCATTCAATACGAGCTTCATGATCACTCTCCATGATTTGCTTATAGCATCGTGTGTTGTAGCAGTGCATGATGTAATGTTCCATGTTCCTAATTGATATCAAAATCCCTTGTACTCTTATGTCCCAATTCTCGTATTCGACTTTTATTCAAAAATGTATTTATTGATGAGAACTTATAATGCAATGACGAGTTAAGATAATTATGATTGATGCAAGTGCAATGAAAAATGGTGAAATTAAATGTGCATATGCATTGGAGACAATTGATTCTTGGAACATTTTCATCAATAATATCATTCATAGAGTCACAAAAGGGTTTTTCTTTTATGAAATGATTACATCTGAAAGTATCTAACGTGATGACATTGTGTAATCACATGATCAAGAAAACCCAATTGTTGCTCACGATCTCTTACAGGTACAATGTCTCACCTTATGGATTGAGCTATTTCAGTTATGTCATCCACCTCTCGTTGAGCCATCCAAACTTGTTCAGTGAAGTGTTAATGCTACGTTTGGTAACTCGGACGTGCTTGGTCGATTGTCGCTTGCCACTCTAATTCGCATTGCTTGGAAGTCCTTGTTACTTCATTGATATGACCTTGATGAACCTAGAGAGACTATTCTAACTCCTAAATTCTATAAGTTAGGGCTTCATTTTCAACCCTAGTGGCTCTTGTATCTCGCATTTAGGCCTCAAGTCTTTGATTCCTTCATTGGTAGGTGGAAGCAAGAGCACGTGTCTTTGTGAACTTTTCTTTTCTGGTTTTGACTTCCTTCTTTTGCTGATTCAGCTCACGATTGAGAGTGGCAACTTCCGCTTCCCATTCGACTAATGTCTTGCTAATACATCGAGACTTGTTAGCTTTTTTGAGTGTCACATAATCCTTGGTTAGGCTTTCGAGGTCATCTTTGAAGCGATCCCTATCTTTAACAACTTGATCCATTTCACTAGTCTTAAGATAAATATCCATCTCTAGTTAGCACTTTTTCTCTTAAAGTCAAGAGATTTCTATGGCAAAGGATGCATTTTCTCACTCAAACTCCCTCTTAAGTACTTCGATCTTAGAAGGTGGTTCCGCTATTGGGATTTGCAGTATCTTAGAGTTGGGTGGTGGCAATGGATCGTTGATATGATAGAGTCTTCATTCTTCATATCCAAGAGTGGTGGGGCTTCCTTTCCAGTATCTTTCCATATAATGGACTTTCTTCCAGGCTTGGAAAGCTGGCTGGACTTTTGCTTTATAATTAGGCTCTCCATATTCAAAATCCCAATGTCTTAAGTCTTTGAAGAACGGGATGAATTGCTGGCACTGGAACTGACGCAATACTAATAGAGGAGCATAAGTAGTACTTCTTTATAATCCCAGGAGCGGTACGCAAGTGTAGTCTCCACATCTATACATAATCGACTAAGGAAATACCCATAAGGCTCTCCATGTGATTTCTTCCTCCTTGACGTTTTGTAATTCCTCAACCCAATGCTTTTCTATTTTATCTTGATGACATTCTTCCTCTAATACTATGGAAAGAGGACTGAACTTGCAGAAGAAATTTCGCCTAGTTCTTTCCTCCCTAACATAGAGATGACCTAGGAGCCATATCTGGAGTAATGGGGCACACCCAATAAACCTTCCTGTTCCTGTTCTTTCACAAAAGCTGAGGGCATAGATGGTTTCAGCAATGATGGTGGAAGCAGGGTTGATGTTGCAACATAGGCGAAAAAAGAAATCTATGACTGCCACTTCTACGTAAGCCAAAGTCTTTGATAATATGACAAGCCCATAGATTGCCAGAGCGTAGACATCTTGAACTTTCTTTTGATCAGAAAGATTTACCATGGCCTCTTTCAAGTTGGCCCAAGAGATGCATTCATTGCTCCTTTTTACCTTGACGTGACTATCAACCCATGCTTCTGTAGCCCCAAGAACTTGCCTCAACCTTTTCTTGAACAGAGGAGGCATTAGCGCTTTGTAGTAAATCCGGTCTGACTTGGCCTTTTCTATGTTGAGTAAAGCTATGTACGCATTAATGGTAGGGACTAAATCTTGTTGGTTGAAGGTGAAACATCAATAGGCCGGATTCCAAAACTGTGTCGCTGCTTGTAGACACCTTATTTTGTCCGGGTAATTTTCCATGGTCTGGGCATTTTTTACTCGTCCACCATTGATCAAAAACTCGATTTAACTCGTTTCTTTGCATCAAAAAAGATTAAAACTGATATCAAATTACGAATTTGGACTTTTGAATTAATCAAAACTTTTGTTTGAAGTCTAAATTAAATCAAAAAGGTCAATGTCACATGATCACCCTACTCCTCCCTAGTTTATTGACTAAGATCACCATCAGCCACCCTATTTGCTAGAAAATCATTTTAGCATTTAAACCAGCCACTCTATGTCCATCACATTGGTAGCAAGTTGCTCCCTACAGCCATTCTATAGCCACCAAGTTGACACCACTTTGTCCCCCTTGAGAAATGACCAAAAACACCTCTAAATTGGCTCCAAATGCTAGTATAAATAGACCACTTATATCTCAGCTAGAAAAGGTTACATTCAAGCTTATTTTCAGCTTCCAAAACACATTCCTACACCAAGAAAACCAAATCCCGTAGCTCTTCACTCATCACCCAAAAACAGCCCCAAAACACTCACTCTCAACCTCTACACATTCTAAAAATCACCCTCATCCATACCAGAACCAAAACCTCATTGTTTCTCTCTTTTTCTTGCTTATTAACAACAAGGAAAAGAGGCAAATTCAAGCCATGTCTGCTGCTCCAACTATTTGGCTAAAAATTGAAGTTTGTTGGTATAGCTTCTTACTCTATCACCTGCCCTTTTTGTTTTTCAATATCTTCATCATTTTAGTGAGCTTTCCATGTTTCCATCACCCTCTTAGGATTATCATGCATTATTGTTGCTTTTGGTTATGGTAGTTTAAGATTTGGATGCCTTAATGCCCTTTCATGTGCAAAAATGCCTCATTTCATACTTATTAGTTTAATATCTCTCGCTCATGCATTTTACACCATATCCATGCATCTTGTTATCCTTAATCCATGTATGAATCATTATCCTAACACATTTCAAGCACATTTATATATTAGCTTGCATGAATCATTGTCATTTTCTCCATAATATTTTCTTGTCAAAATGCATAACATTTTCTTTGTCTAGACCATTGGTAAAGTCAGCATCCCCATTCATGTTATGTGCCATCCCCTTGTATGTTTGTGGTCTTCCTTTTGTCAAAATGCATGTTTTATGGCTATCAAAAACTAATTTTCAAAACCTCCATAAGCCAAGCATGTTAACCTCAACCAATGAGGACAAGCATGAACTTAGCATTTTCCTTAAAGTTAGCATAAAAAAATCTAAGGGAAAACTAAGTTTTCCAGATCTGGAATCTTCATTAAACGAGCTCAAATCTTCTGATTTTCCAACAAAAATGGCCTTGCACTCATTCCCAAAATGTTCATGCCTTGTTTTTGAGTTAAAACCTTGAATGGTGTGATCAACAGGCTGTTTCATCATCTCAAACTACTTCGAGGCTATGTAAATGAGTTTGTGATGCTCATGCCGCTCTTTCCTTTCAGTCATGGATGTTGAATGTCAATGACTCAAGTTTGGACCTATAAACATAAAGAAAATAAGAAAAATCCCCTGCTTTGCTTTGTCCCCTGCTGGCAGCACAACTATTGCAAATTGAAAAATCACTTTAAAATCCTAAATGATTTTTCATGAATTTTCTCATATTTTCCTCTCAAAGTGTGTCAAATTATCTTTAAAACAATGTCTTATTCATCCTCGGGTCATTCTAAATGAGAGAGTTATGATTTTTTGAATCTAAATTATCCAGAACCTCTAGAATCTGAACATGTATTCTGGTTGGGCCATTTAGACCCAATTAATGATTTTTCCAAATTGTTCAAACATTTTTCCTAAAAGATTCATGAAATGTCCATTCCAGAAAGGTATCGCTTGCAATTTTTCGATACCAAATGAGTCCGGGGTGATTTTTTAAATTTTGACACACCTTGTCCCTCATATGCTCTGCCAGCAGTATGATCAATCCAAACTTGAAAATTTACTTCCCTAAAAAGTGACTTTTGGGATATTAGGAACACTTTTAGATTGACCTTCATTGAGTGACATTTCTAACGGTGTCTTTTCTACCCTCTAAAGCCTTTTAACCAATTTAGAATAAATTCGGGAAGCGGGATAGCACGATGCTGTCCCCTGTTTTTTATTATGGTCAAAATTGAGTTATTTTCCTTAGCTTCATCTCGAGACATTCGAATGTCACCATAACACCCCGATCAGCCTTGAGAACATGCTTTGACCTCCCACAAGCTCATATCAAGGCACAAACATACTTTACATCTTTACCATCCTCGTTCATAATAATTTCTTTTGCCAAAAGTCATCAAAATGCTCACTCATTTTCTAAATCACAAAATTTTGTCAATTTAAGTTTTCCAACTCGACTTCTCTAAAGAGTGTTAGACGTGTCACTTTTAGGGATACTCCAACCCTGATCTTCCGAGGGGATACTCCAACCCTGCTTTTCAAAGTTGTCGAGATTGAAAAATCCTCCTTTGTCAAAATGATTTGTCATCCATGGGGATACTCCAACCTCGACCTTCTTGAGGGGATACTCCAATCCCACTTTTCAAATTGTCAAGATTTAAAAATCTTCCTTTGTCAAAATTATTTGTCATCCACGGGGATACTCCAACCCCATCTTTCTGAGGGGATACTCCAACCCTGTCTTTCAACTACAATTAAATTTTTTTCCTTCTCGGACTTCCATGAATATGTCAAACAAACCTTGTTTAATCAAAAAACCCAGATGCATCTCAAAAATTATCGATTCGATTATTCTCAGATAATCGTGCCAATTGCAAGATAAATTCCAATAGTCCATCCCTTTTCTTTATCATTGCATTGAATGATCCATGTTATGTTACTTTATTTATTGTCTTACTAACATGATTTCTTTATGATGATGATTTGCATTCATTTTTCCAATCATTTCAAATAAACCTAAAGTAATATTCTGCATGGGTATCTCTCCACTGCCTAAAGCAGAATATTCCATTTTTCAAAATAAAATCCAGAGGTCTTTTTTATTGAAAATCTCTATATTCCCCATCTCTCCGGGGTGTATATGATATTAAATCTTTTCATTAAAACTTGGATTTGTATTTTTATAAAATTCATGCATTAGAAGGGGGTTATATCGAAATAGTGATGAATTAAGATCAAAAGAATCAAAACTAAGATAAGACATAGCTAGTAAGGTACTGATTTCGGGTGTCGTGAAGAGGTTCATACCTCATCGTGCGTAACCAACTCCCAAACCCAACGACGAATCTTTGTACTATGTAGACAACGAGATCGATGTTTTAAGTTTTGTAACTCAAAACATAGGTTTCAATAGGCATCCAGTTATGCCTACTCTAAATGATCGGTGGCGACTTCATACATTGGCCATGTCATGATGGTCATCCAAGACCCATACGATGAGCGATTCATCTTACGGTCCCCTTTACTGTATCATAAGTCGAGAATCTGTACATTCTCATTCTCATCACATCACAGAAGAAAAGTCTCGATCAAGAAGACATTTCTAAGTCAGGAAAATAATTTAAGTCGTACGCACCTATAGATTTACGAGGATCCATCCTGGGTACATTGTGATAGATTGGCAACTCCACTGGGGATTGTATAGAGAGTTAGGCCAATAACTAGCCATGTCTTGCTAGGTTCCATGTTCTTTCGATCTTCAGTCATTATGTAACTATGACCCTTTGTTTCATTTCGTCAACTAATTTTTGTTTGGCTTAATTGTCAAGATTGTCTTATTTTCAAATAATCATCAATTTAATAAAAATGGTAATACAAAAATAAACAAAAAGGTTTGATCGTTTCCCCGTCACACACCACGCATTTGCATCTGCATTAGTGTCCCGCGAAACTCTCTCGCATGGTTATAACCCAATCATTAAAAGGAAGTGAGCTATCCACCTTCATGAGTAACCCTCCATATAGGCATGGTAATAACTTTTCGGATGTAAATTACCTATGTCTCTTGTGCGTAACCCTCCGCATTTGCATAGGGAAATACATCCAACGGATAAAACCTGTTCTGCCAAACCTGTGATGGGTCTAGGATCGGGGCCCTCGATTGTCCTTACCGAATAGAGGAGCAATTCGAATACCTATTTAGGCATCAACTTAAACCTCATATAGTGAGCCCTACGAGCTAAACCATGTCAAACCATATCAGAACACTACTAGAATACCTAGAGAATAGGAACACTCGGGGAAACATTCCTAACCTTTACTCTTAATTACCATAATTATGTATGTGACAATTAGTATACAATTATCACCCGCATCTGCAATTTTATTATTTATGAAGGCATGGCGTCATGCTACCTGAACGATGGCTAACCTTTGCATAAATAAGTGACGGTGAACAAAAACCATCATTCACAATGTCTAATACTGTAAGCCGTTATGTTGTCTGAGTCATGGCTTAATGCGCATCCGCACTACTGGTGATAAACGAATATTACTACTAGTCGGTTATTTTTCCATCAAAATAAGATATTACATCACCTCATGAAGGGCAGATTGAATCCTGGTATGTTGAAACACTGCCCATTTCTCGTCTCACCACCTTGGTTGAGACATGTTATGAATTTTTTGTTCTGATGTTCTTAAATTCTTTATTTCCTTACATTTGTCTCCTATATGTTCCACTAACTTATCTTCCCTTTGTTTGTGTTTTGGTGCATGCATCATTTCATCATAACCATCATGACTATCACCATTTTAGGATAATTGTTCTAGTTTGGTGTTAAGCAAGGGGCATCATTGATGGAGCAACACCTTATCTCCACTATCGAGTCCTTTAAAAATGTCAGAACATGGTCAGAAGGTCACCAACGTTAAGACAGGGACATCCTAAAGCCCGACTATGTCTAAAAAATGCATGAAGAGGTTAAAGTCAGTTTTCGTCAGAATGATTGTCAGGAACTAAAGCACATATGGGACAGTTGGGATAACAACGAGAAATAAGCCTTCACTAAAAAGTGCGAGGATATAGCTCTCTTACTTTGAGTTTAGTTAGATGATGGCCTATTGCGAGCAGCGACACAGTTCTTGAATCTATCCTACCGATGTTTCACCTTCAACCACCAAGATTTAGTCCCTACCATTGATGAGTACACAGCTCTACTCAACATAGAAAGGGCTAAGTCAGACCGAATTTACTGCAAAGCGTAACGCCTCCTCCGTTCAAGAAGAGGTTAAGGCAAATTCTTGGAGCCACAGAAGCATGGGTTAATAGTCACATCAAAGTAAAAGGAAGCAGCGAATGCATTTCTTGGGCCAGCTTGAAAAAGGGCATGGTAAATCTTTTTGATCAAAAGAAAGCTCAAGACGTCTACACTCTGGCAATTTATGGGCTTGTTATATTCCTAAAAACTTTGGCTTATGTAGAGGCGGCAGCCATAGATTTCTTTTCTTGCCTATGTTGCAACATCAACCCTGCTTCTGCCATTGTCGTCGAAACCATCCACACCCTCAGCTTTTGTATAAGAATGGGAATAGAAAGGTTTATCAGGTGCACCTTATTGCTCTAGATACAGCTCCTAGGTCATCTCTGTGTTAGGAAAGGGAGAGTCAGGCAAAATTTCTTCTTCAAGATCAGTCCTCTTTCCACGGCATTAGAGGAAGAATGTCATCAAGATAAGATAGAAAAGCATTAGGTCAAGGAATTATGAAACATCAAGGAGGAAGAAATCACGTGGAGAGCCCCATGGGTGTTCATTCAGTCGATTGTATACAGATGTGGAGACTATACTTGTGTACCACTCTTGGGATTATAGGGAAATACCAGTTATGCTCCTCTATTGGTATTGCGTCAGTTCCTATGCCAGTAATTCATCTCATTCTTTGTAGACCTGCGACATTGGGATTTTGAATACGAAAATCCCAATTATAAAGTGAAAGTCCAGTTAGCTTTCCAAGGTTGGAAGAAGATCCATTATATGGAAAGATACTAGAGAGGAAGCCCCACCATGCCTGGATACGAAGAATGGAGACTCCACCGTATCAACGATCCATTACTACCACCTAACTTTGGGATACTGTAAATCCTAATAGAAGAACTGCCTTCTAAGATCGAGCTACTTCGGAGGAAGTTCGAGTGAGAAAAAACATCCTTTGCTACAAAAATCTCTCGACTTAAAGAGGAAAAGGGCCAGCTAGAGATGGATATCTACCTTAGGAACGATAAAATGGATCGAGTCATTAAAAAAAGGAATCGCTTTGAAGATGACCTTGAGAGCTTAACCAAGGATCATGTGGCACTCCGAAAAGCTAACAAATCCTGACGTATTAGCAAGACATTAGTCAAATGGGAAGTGAAAGTTGCCACCATTCTCAATTGCAAGCTGAATCAGCAAAAAGTGGAAGTCAAAACCAACAAAGAAAAGTTAACAAGGGCACATGCTCTTGCTTCCACCTACCAACAAAGGAATCAAAGATTTGAGGCCCAAATGTGAGATGTGAGAGCCACCAAGGTTGAAAATGAAGCCCTCATTGACAGATTCTAGGAGTTAGAACAATCTCTTCAGGATGATCGAGGTTATATCAATGAACTAACAAGGGCTTCCGAGCAACACGAACTAGATTGGCAAGAGACAATCAACCAAGCACGTCTAAACTACCAAGAACAACATCAGCACCTCACTGAACAAGTTCAGATTGCTCAACGAGAGGTGGATGACTGATTGAAGCAGCTCGGTCCATAAGGCGAGACATTGTACCTATTAGAGTTTATGAGCAATGACTTTTGGGTTTTCTTGATTGTATGATTACATAATGTAATCATGTTAGAAACTTTCAGATTTAATCATGTTGTAAAAGAAAAAAAACCCTTTTGTGACTATGAATGATGTTATTGACGAAGCTTTTCCAAGAATCAGTTGTCTCCAATGCATATGCACATTTAATTTCACCATTTTTCATTGCACATGCATCAATCATTCATTATCTTAACTCATCATTGCATCATAAATGCTCATCAGTAAATACATTTTTAAAAGGTCTAATGCGGGAATTGGGCCATAAAAGTGCAAGGGATTCTGAGATCAATCAAGAACACGAAACCTTACATCACACACCACTACAACACATGACGCCGTAAGCAAATCATGGAGAGTGATCATGAAGTGCATATTGAGCGACTTGAGCTAATGGTCAAGGAATCACAGGACCAGATGCTTCGTCAGCAATACGAAATGCAAAATCAAATCGCAAAACTTATGGAACTACTGACTGCCTCTATTAAAGAAAAAGGGCAAGCCAGCACTTCTAAAATAAGGAATGATCCTCCCAATGTTGAAAGTCCCCCTACTAATAATCCAGAACCTGCCCAAGGGGAAACTAGACAAGAACAACAGCCTGCTCCTACACCTACCGCTTAGGCTCTGCCAGTCATCTACCTTAATCCCATTGCGGTAGGTCAATTCATTCTCGATACTCAAGGGGTGAATGCGAGAGTTTCATTAGCAGATCCGATAACCCTTGACCATATGGAACCAAAGAAAATAGAAGGTTAAAAGTTCACCATGACTGTGGTAGAAGTGAACAAATTCCAACTATTGGAAAAACACCTCCAAGCTATTGAGGGGAGTGACAAGTTCGGAGCACTTGATGCACAATCACTGTCTTTGGTGTCCAACCTTGTCATTCCCTTGAAGTTCTAAGTCCCAAGGTTTGAGAAGTTCAACAGAACCACCAACCCTTCTGTCTATGTCCAAATGTACCTACGAAAGATGGCCAGGTACGAGAAAGATGAAAAGCTCCTCATCCATTGCTTTTGACACAGCCCTGTTAGGGCAGCAGCTCGGTGGTATATTGAGCTAGACAATGTCAAAATCCAATCATGGCTCAACGTAGCTAAGGCCTTTCTAAAGCAATATCAGCACATGTTGGATTAGGCACCAGATCAACTTTCCTTGATGAATTTCAAGAAGAGATCCACTGAAAGTTTTAGGCAATATGCCCAAAGATGGAAAGAAGAAGTGGAAAGAGGAAGCAGCCGTAGTCCAGCCTCCCCTTATAAAAAAGAGATGACAGTCACCTTCATTCGCACCTTACACGTTCCTTAGTACGAGAAGCTCATAGGAAATGCCACCAAGAAATTTGTAGACTTGGTTCTCTCTGGAGAAATGATTGATGCCGCCATTAAGAGTGCTAAAATGTTTGCCGGGGAAACAGCTAGATCGAGTAAAAAGCCTACTACTGGTAAGAAGAGGGAAGAAGAAGCCAATGCCATAAATTATGCTGGCTCGTCTCAGCCAAGACAAGGTCAAGCATGTAGACACCTTATTTTGTCCAGGCTAATTTTTAGAAATCTGGCGCATGGATGTAAGAGGGGGCGATGCTGTCGCCCGGCGAAAAAGTATTTTGAGGATGTCAAGAAGGCCAATGGATCATATCAAAGGTAAATACAAAGATGTGGCATCAAATGACGTAGTCCAAGGTATCTGGGGATATAATATATGAGAAAATTCAGAATTTTACTTGAATGTATCGATATATGGTTCTCACGTATCTATACAATGCTCCAACATGCCAAAAATTTGAAATGTCCACATATGTATCGATACAACATGTAGATGTATCGATACATAAGCCTCTGTATTGGTACAGGACCTCATGTATCGATACTAGACCATGCTAGGACCAAAACATGCATTCTGTAAAGGAATGTATCGATACATA